>JAOANK020000013.1:4840665-4851147 GCA_026257165.2 Telfairia occidentalis
TATGTAATGCACCATCATGACTTTAGCAAGTAAATGTATGTCAATATGGAACTTTGATTTTTTTTTTTTTTTTTTTTTTTTTTAAGTTGTGTTCGTTCTTAGTTTAAGTGAGCATCACCTTATCAAACCATCCTAGAGAAACAAAGGATGATAACTACATTGCTCAAATTAGGCAGCTGAAAAAAGAAGCAACATACTAATACTAATTCTGAAAACCTATTGTAATATTCATTGGCAAAGCCATGACAAAGAATTTGATGTTGTCCGTGACTACCCCAAGACAATATGCCCAGTGATTATAAAGCAATTTCATTAAAAGGTAGGAAGAAAATTACCCATCCATCTCAGGCATTTGGAGATCCATAAAGCAAGCATCAAAATCGTGTGGTGGGTTGAGGAGAGCCACAGCATCCTTTCCACTTTTTACACAAGTTACAACTGCTCCATATTTTTTTAGCACGCCTTCTGCCACCCTTCTGTTAACTGCATTGTCATCCACAACCAAAATATGCTTTTCTTTCAGCAGATTCCCAAGAGTAGATGGTCTTTTAATAATTACTTGATTCCTCTTCTCGATCCCAAAGGCTTCTCGAAAGCAACTGACCAACATGTTTAACTGAAGAGGTTTACTTAACACATTATTTACATGACCAGAAGAGTTAATTTCATTTTGCTCATTGGAACTACTGGAGGTTGCCAAGAGAAAGAGCTTTGGAGTATTCATCTGAACTTTTGTCACGCTTTTATCCACATGCTCTTTAAACAAAAGATGGAACTTGAGACCCACTTTCTTGTCCCAAACGTCTTTGTCTATAAGAATCATGGCCAATTGTGTCGAAGCTCTGTTGATTTTGATATTAAAATGTATTAATAAAAATTCAACATGATATGGTAACAATAGATCTTTCCTAACCTTAATATATCATTAAGATAAATATACATGTTTTCCAATGTGCAAATTTGACTTTAAAGTAGAACTTCATGATGCCATATGCTCATATAATCATTTTTAGTAGCTCCATGCAAAGAAATATGCCAGATCAAATCTAAAGTCTGAAGAAAGTGGTTTAAGAAGTAACCAAGTTACTACAGTTAAACACCTAAGATGAATAAAACTAGTAAGACTTACCTTGGGTTGGAAGTATTAGATAGATATCGATAAGCAGATTCTGCACTCAGGGCTATATCAACAGAAATCCCCAGCCTCTGCAGATGATATCTCGTTACCTCTGCTCGAATGCAGCTATTATCTATTATTAGTGCTCTTAGCCCCTGGGACTCCAAACCACCCAGATCATACTGCAGCCTTCTGGTATCCAGAAAACTTATTTCCCCTTTCTGGAAAGAAACCGTAAATGAAAACGTGCTACCTATGCCAGGTTCACTCACAAACCCAATCTCCCCATCCATGAGATCCACCAAACGTTTGCTAATACTCAATCCTATTCCAGTGCCACCATACGTCCGTGAAGTCGAACTATCAGCCTGCATAAAAGGTGTGAAAATTCGGTTTTGTGCATCTTGGGGAATTCCTACACCTGTATCCTCGACAGTTACGAGTATTCTAATCATTCTGGGTTCCTCCACTGCGTCTGTCCTGCTGAACTTTTTGAAATCCTCCCAGCTTTTCCATCTGTCGACCACAGGTAACCCACTGAAGGTAGTACAACTATTGTTTGATGCATCTCCAACTAAATACGTGCCATGTTTTAGCACAATATCCATAAAATCAACTGGGCCTCTCACTTCATCAGACAGATGCACCGAAACAAATATGTGTCCCTTTTGATGAGTAAACTGCAACAAAATTAAGATAAATTTGGCATCATTAAAATGTAAGTAAAACCCCCACAATCCAAAAGGATAAAATTGGCATCGTAATTTTGAACAGGATACATGGTTGAATAGATCTAATGGGCTTCATATCAAGCATCATAACAAAAAAGTTCAAGGTGACTGTTAATCCGTGCATCAAAATCCCATTACAATACACAAAAATCAACCAATCGTTCTTGAAAACGGACCAATGCCACAGTGACAGTGCAAGAGCCTGTCGCACCATGGCATGGGACTTAGAGGCAAAGATGCTAGCTCCGGAGAATACAGCACTGCAACATTGGTTGCAGCACACTATAGCGTCAGTTGAAAAAATAGTATAGAATGTACTCAAGCACGGAGCACAAGGTACTATGTGCCGCCAGTGTGAATTTGGAAAAGGCAAAATTGGTCTGTCAAGAAATCACAACTTACAGATCTAATAGAAAATGGGGCCACGAGAATGCTGGATTTTGCCACAGGTAACAATATTAAACAAGGAATCCTAAGAATATCATGCATAACAACCTCTACGTCTGCTGTGTGCATGTCTGCCGAACAAATATATACATTCGATGTGCAAGTATTTTGTAACATGTAGAACATGGGTACTTCCAGAAATGAAAAACATCAAAATTAGCCAAGGAGCCAACATCACGAATTTCAAAAGATAAATTAAAATAAATTTTGAGTTGTCAAAAATGGGCCAAAGACTGTTGGTTTGAAGAGGTTTACAGGTGACAAAGAAAGGTAAGTAAACGGTAGATAAAATCTAACCTTAACTGAATTTCCAACAAGATGAGTAATTATTTGATGAAAGCGTCCAGGGTCACCAATGACAACTTCAGGCACCAAATCCGAGACATAAACAGCCAACTTCACATGGAAGTGAGCACGAAAGCAATGTCACATAAAGTATGATATCACCAAGAACCACATTTAAGGAAATCAACTGAATGAAACAAAGGCAATAAATTAATGAATTTACCTCAATTCCCTTTTCATTGGATTTGCCTGAAAAAGGTGAGAGAACATCATCAAGTAAAGCACGCAGATCAAAGGGTACGGATTCAAGTTCAAGCCTTCCGGATTCTATCTTAGCTTGATCAAGAACCTTATTTATAAGAGAGATCAGATCCTTTCCACTCTCACGGGCAGTCTGGGCATAGTCTAGTTGATTTGTATCAAGGTTGGTGTCCATCAGCAATTTCAGCATGCCTATAAAAAGTAATTAAGCATTGTTATCCTTATCCAAGATAGAAATGAGAAGATTTAGAGTATCAACTTCTCAATTTAATAGTATTTGTATTACCTAAAACACCATTCATTGGTGTTCTAATCTCATGGGAAACTGTTGCCAGAAACTGCAAAAGACAAGACTTCAGTAAACAAACTTGAGAAATTGACATTGTCTCTAGATAATGCAGTGGAAGATTGACGGATGTGTCTCTAGATAATGCAGTGGAACATTGACAGATGTGTCCCTAGATAATGCAGTGGAATATTGAAAGATGTGTCTCTAGATAATGCAGTGGACTATTGAAAGGACAACTCAGGAGAGAGCCTGTTCAACAATATCTGAAGTTTTAACATGCACCTGTGATTTTGCCACATCAGCAGCTTCAGCCCGAATTTTAAGCCCCATCATCTTGTGGCAATCATTCTCCACTTTTGCAATTCGACTTATGGCCGCATGAAAAATATGGCCAACCAGCAAGGTAATGATTAGGACGCCTACTGAGGCATTAATAGCTGTCCAAGGAGGTGGAGGTTTATGCTTGAATCTGTAACCAAAGGATACACTCTGAGATCATGAGAATTCAACAGTAATTCGATGATGTTGGATTTATATACATAAACAATGGACATACTGACATGAAATCAACACGGCAGGTGATAACTTACCTACAGTGCATCTCATGCCTTCTTAATGGATCCCCAAAATCAAGGTTACTAATATGCAATAGCCCAGTATCGGTAAAATCAGAACCATACATGTTGATGGGAGCAGAACCATTGGTCGTATCATAAACATTCACAACAATTGTCTGCTTGCTAGCAAGCTGATGCAGAAGTTTCTCCACCAGTGAAGGGATATCATATGATGCACCTAGATAACTTTGAAGAAATGAATCCAAGAAAGATAGTTAGGTTCATCTTATTAATTATGACATGGTACTTTCAAGAAAACATGCACACACACACAGAAGTAACAAGTTTTCAAGAAACAAAATTACCCAACAGTAGCTTCAATACGCTGCTCTGGAGTAGCATCTGGTGGGAGGTCAGTGTCATAGACAGCAAATGTGAGGACAACTCCAAGGTGATTAGATTTCAAAAGCTTAAAAGGAGATGTAAGCACTCCCTTTCCAGAAGCTCTAGCTCGCAATATGTTCTCACGATCTTCCTGTAAGAAAGAGGCACTTACGTAAATAAATTAATCATTTAAGTGACTAAAAATAGATACAAAAACCGTGCTCCAATCTTATTATATGCTCTCAAATTGATAAGTTTGCTCCATTATAAGGAGGATTAAAGGGACTCCAGAGTAAACGACTCATATGTGATCACAGTCTTCCCATCGAGCTAGAAGTGGATACAGCAGCATAGCAGTGCCTAAGCATAGAATTTGACCACAGAAATATCTATCCTTCAATACCTAAACAAAGAAGACTTATCCTATTTATCTAACTCTGTTCAAAACCGTCACATAAGAGCTGTCAGATGTGATACTAAATCAATCAAACAGACCTATAGAATTTTAACTCACAAGTCCTGCACATTGTGAAACCCCACAGGTGGGAAAGAGGGTTTAACCATTGCGTCATTATTTGCAACAAAAACATAATTTCCATTAAAGAACCAGCAAAAGAAAATTATCAATTGGGTTTTTTTTTTAATAATTAAAATCTCTTTAAATAGGAATAAAATTTCAGGGGCATGAAGAAACCATAATCTAAGACTAATCACTCAATTAAGAGTCATTTAACACATGAATCAGCCCTGGGTACTTACTTTTCCAGACATCATGTCTATAGAAACTATATGAGCGACTGTTTCTTGAGAAAATATGACAGGGGCATATTCATCTTGAATTGGTGCAGGATCCAAATTTTCTGGGATACAATCTAGAACAAGAGTTTGGTCCTCCGTCTCCATTTTCTTTATTGTCCATCCATGCATCATCTCAAATTGCTCTCTTTCTGAGTGATTAACTTTCAAAGCATAAGCTACACCACTAGTTAGCGGTCTTTCAAAGGCTGTTCTTTCTGTATACTCACCAAATGTTTTCTGCAGAGAGAAGAATTCACAAATAATTAGCAAGACAGAAAACTGGTAAGTCAAACACAATTTTTCCAGTTGAATCATTTAAATCCTTGAAATTAACCAGATTGGAGTTTTCAATTCTTCATCGAAATGGTTGTGCAAAGTGACACTATCTTGCTATTCATATTTGCATAGGAACAGGTGTTAGATGAATTTCTCAATCGTCAACTTCTGCATAAAGCAGCACATGGAGTGATATACTATCAAGAGCTCCTCAGAACATAATATCTTTCGCCATGTACTCGGAGATTCAAATTCTTACAACCAGTTCTTCAATGACAGCATTATATCCTTTTTCATTTGGTTTTATGTGAAAATAATTTTTAGTTTGACCTTTAGTTTCTCCATCAATACTAATCACACTGCAACAAAAAGTCACTACTTTTTTATATGAACGAATAAACTATTGATTAAATGTGTGATAATGAAAAATCTTAGAACTTAAAATAATTATGAGGACTGTTCTTCAATGAAGGATTATTAAAATCAGCTAGGTTATCATATTCATTACAACTTCATCAATAGTATAGGAATTGTATAACAGAGGAGAAACAAAACAAATGGCAAACAGAAAGAGCATTCATTGCCTGATCAATAGCAGACGGTTGTTTCCCATGGTGGAAGGTAGAGGTAAGAACAGCCAATGCATGAACATGGTTCATGCTAACATTGAATTGGTCCTGCAACATCCGGGCTCGCTCATCGCACATGTTTGCAAGTGTTTCTTCTCTTCTGAAAATGATTTTTTGGTTCAGGCGCCAAAATAACCAAATGGACGTGATAATCCCGACTACAATAAATATTCTTAGGAGCACCTTCCGCCATTTCCCAGCACCTTTAGGAGAATCTTTGACTTGTTGATGCTGTTTTCTCCGTAGCAAGACCCACTGTTGATGAACCAATGGCTGATCTGGCTTTGGATGGTTGTTGGTCCACAGTTTTAGATGGAAACCAGGTATCTTCCGGAGCACTATCACTTCGAGGAGAACCCAAAAACATCCAATCAACAAACTACAGAAACTCTCCCAGTGCTTTCTTAAAAAGTATCGTAGCACTCCTGCTTGTTCGATTATCTGACAATGCCCAGTAGCAAGATTAGTCAGCAACGCAGAATTATTATTCATGGACATAAATGTTTTGCACTTGCCAAGTTAACTTTCTTTGCAAACGAACTAATGGTAGTGCTTATCATTATCCAAATTTAAAGGTGGATGATGTATTTGTTCTATTATCAAAAGTTAATAATAAATAAATTTTAAAAAAAACAAAAAAAAAACTAAGGTGTACTATGTTAATTTCCTAGGATAGATAACCACCATACTAAAAAAAAAAAATTAGATCTCTAAGTGTTGCCCCTTGGGAAAGATGAATTTTTCTAGACAAGCTTTCAGGCACTGAAAACAACATTAGCCAATTCTCATATAAAAACTTATCTACCTTTCCACAAAGCTGATTACCAGTAGAAAGTAGATAAACGGATAAGTCTGTAGCAAATGGAACAGTTATGTCCTCAGAGAATAATTGGTCAGAATTTCCAGGGATCTTCTCAGCTCGAATTGGGCATTGCCCAACTTTGGAATCTGCAATTTCTTCAACCCATACATACTGCTTGTGCAAATCTTGCTCCCAGTACATTAACCTCAGGGCACAGGCAATTCTATCCAATTGTGATGTGTCAGATCCAAAAGCATTGGTGCACCCCATGGATGACATCTGGAACAAATATAATCTAATGTAAACCTTTCAATGCAGGTATTCTTCTTCTGTTACATGATTTGGGAAAGACATGAGGCACTTGTATGGTGTATATTTACAAAGACAGAACAGGTAATATGATTATAACCTATATAATGGATGGGTTTATGAATTGTAAAACACATAAAGCTTGATGTTTCATCATATATCACTTCAGTTAATCAGGCTTGGAAGTGAATTTCAATGGTTTCTGTCCTCACTTAATCTGATAGATTCATTCAAATAGTCTTATACAGCCTGCCTCAAACTATCAATATGACAATCCCTTAGCTTTTAACACCGTCCAAGGTTGCAAATTAATGGTAAAAGAAGAACATTGTTGTTGCATCTATGGCACACAACTTCAGCAATAATCATTGGATCGCAGCTGATATCGTGTGCCCGTGATGGGAGAAACATACACATAATAGTGTTCGAGAGAAGACATCAAGCAGAGCAAAAGATGAAAGAATTGAACTGTAAGAAGACTTACCCGATCTGATTCGGATAATAAGGAAGCTAAGGCTTGAAGGTGATTCTTGCTTACATTGAAATGCCGCAGCAAAGCTCGAGTCTCTTCGTCAAACAAGTTCGAGGCCTTCTGTTTTGCTCCACTATTCACACTATACGAACGCAAGGAAAACCAACTGCTCAAAGCTATAACTACAGCAAAAATCCAAAGACAAAGAAGCTTCTTCTTCCATTTTCCGGTGGAATTTAACAAACATAGATGTTCCTTGGCCTTCTTCAGCTTAAACCCAGCTGGAAATTTTCCGTTAGGGGTAGAAAACTTGCAGCTTAAAGACATCCTCAGTGAGCACCGTGAGAGCTTGAGAAAAACCCCAGCTCCACCAGAGCAACCCCTCCACATAAAACTCCTCCACCGGAACACAACAATATAAATTCAACTAGAAAAAGCACAAATTACAGGAAGACCAGCGATTCTTCACTGACCCTTCTCATCAAAATCAACACTTGAGGAGGAATCCAATTGAAAACTCTACCGGAGGAGAAAAATACCGAGAAACGGGGACTAATTATTAATCAACGGCCAAAAGAACCGCGTTCTCTCCCCCAATCCTAAGCTCCTCGGTCTGGTTCTGTGTAGCAATTGAATCCATAGAAATCACTGTCCTTAATCGACTAAAAGCTTTGTACGAATCCTGTTGGCAACAGACTGGATAAAAAACCCAGTCGTTATTTTTGGTAACGATTATGCGAACCAGTAAAGAGACGGGAGAGAAATTGGCCCTTTTTTCTCTAATACCTGGTTTTTCCTTTTCTTTTTTTTTCCCCTCTACTTTTCGTGAATGGGGGTAAAACCCGGTTGGCTCCTGCCTTATTTTAACTCCGAATCAATGATAAGATGGTGGGGAAGGGGAGGGGGAATTTTTTTCAAAGAGGGTTAAACCCAGTTGGTTCCTCCATAATTATAACAACTGGAATCAATGATCAGACAGTGGAAAAACAAAAGAAAGAAAGAAAAAAAAAAACAAAAGTACCCCATTTCTAACTCTCTCTCTTCTTCTCTATCTCAAAGTGGGTACATCATTATCTCATCATCCAGTGAGGAACGTTAAGCAAAAGCAAACAAAAGCTATGATCAAAATCGCCCTCTAAGGCTCTGCCTCTAACAACAAAATTAATTAATTTTAACTTTGAAACAAAAAGAGGGAGAAAAAGAACAGAATCCCCTCGACTTTGGCAATTTTTCTCCAAATGGGCCGAGGAATTTTGCTGAGTGAAAGCTCAGCTAGCCCACAGCAGTAAAGCAAGCGTTTTCACTCATCCATCATAGCTTAATTAAAACTGCAGCCTGCACAACTCGTATTGTTCGTCCTTCTGCGTCATTTTCACTTTTACTTTCTTTTTCCTCTTTTCGTTTTTTCCTTTTTTTTCCATCTCCCTCCTTCACAAGAAGTTGAAAGAGACCGCTCCATTCAGTGATTAAAGATGATGGAATTTGTATTCTACCGCTGCATTCTGCAGGCTTACGGATTCACACTTCAAACTCTTTTAAATTTTAATTCACTCATTTAACCCTCCTATTAAGTATAAAGTATAACAACCATTTGATACCGTTCAAAAACCAGTTTTTAATTTTTTTTTTTTTTTGTTTTCCTCAATATTTTCTCCTCCCTGTCCCTCTAGGTGCTAAAATACGCATGGGATAAGATTCTCAAACTACCTATCTGCTTAAAAATTAATTCATTTAATTGTAGGAATAAATGAATATTATGTTGGATATATGACAAAACCCACCAATGTTTTAATATTCAGAAAATAGAAATCTCACAACCTCCTTTATATGACTTTAACAAGTGATCAATTAATATATTTAAAGCATGAGATCAGTTTATTCTTCTTTTACAATAACACTGTTCTAAAACTTGGTATCATTACTTTTTTTTTTTTTGCACATTCAAGAGTTTTTTTTTTATGGGCATATTCAAGAGTTTTAAAATGTATAAATATTAAACTCTACTTGAATAATAAAAAATTTTAGATTCTTTTTTCGTTTTGTTTGCTCTATATAATTTTTGTCATGGCAATACATTTAGTTTCAATATAAAATCAAGCTTTGTTTTTTTCGACATAGGTATACTAAAAATTGATCATAGTGGTTGATCTATCAAAATTTTATATAAAAATACAAAATAATTGTCGAAAGATAGACATAGCGCGTACAATATTAAATTTAATGTGTTTGTTTCTCTCTCTCTCTTTTTTTTTTTTTGAATTCAACAACATGTCGAGGTGGGAGATTCGAACTCATCACCCTCTTGATTAGGTAGATATACCTTTAACTAATCGAGCTATACTCGGTTTGACTCATTTGAATTTAACGTTAGAGTTTAGAATTTTTGAGAACTTTTTAAAATCATTCTCATATTTTGTATAATAATCAAATATAATAAAAGCAATAGTTCAAGTGGGTTTAAGATAATATTTGACCTTATTGATTAAGCTTTTATGGAAATAATTGTGATTTATTAATTATATGTCATGTTAGGTGTAATATACTATAAATTATTGAGGAGTTTATTGTACTAAAAAAACACTAAGGAAACAAAAATGTCTACTTTGCATGTGGTATTTGTGTCAGGTCTATATATGAAATTCCAAGAAATTTGTGTTGGAGAATAAATAGAACATGTACAATTAAACAATGTCATTAATTGCAATTTGGCCCACTTTCAATGGGTGAAAAAGAAAAATCAGCTTTTGCGAGGACAATTTTGGCAACCTACGGTCCAAAATCAAATTTCACTAGCCAAGTTCAAATAGTATTTAATTTTATCTGTTCATTTGGATTCAAACTTCCAACAAGAAAAAACAGCAAAATAAATGAGAAGATAGATAAAGTTATATAAAAATATTACTTGCCTTTATACTAACTTTAGATTTTTTTTTTATCTTCATAATTTTATTTAGGTTTTTTTTTTCCGAATTCAATAAAATGTGGAGTAAGAAGATTCGAACTCATAACCTTTCGGTCAAGAAATATGTTTTAACTAATTGAGTTATATTCGGTTTGACTACTTTCATTTAAGTTTATCTCCATGTGCTGGCTCCAGCTTTGCTCGGTTAGGCCCTAAAATTAAC
>JAOANK020000013.1:4851247-4868947 GCA_026257165.2 Telfairia occidentalis
TGATTCTTTATATAAGTTTAGCTGAATGTTCTATGGATGTATTTTGATGTCGATGAAGATCTTATGATCGACCTTTCGGCGTTTTGATAGAAATCAAGCATTCAGTTAATGGGTAATTTTTTTTTTTTTTTGGAGATTGTTCCATTTAATGATATGTTATATTCGTGTTTAGAAAGTCTCTCCGTTCCTATTCTGGATTAAGATATTTTGTTGGGATGTTAATGTTTGATGAATAAAACCCGTTTATTCTCCCCGCTAGCTGTTAGTTTGTCAATCAGATATTTAGCCGATGGCGTCTTTCGTGGTCTTCTTGTTGCATTGTTATGGGGCCAAGTTGTTGCATTCTTGTGCTTCTCTTATGGTGGTTTATGTGGGAAGTTCGGCTTTGTGCTTCTCTGTTTTGGGGACGAGCTGTTCTGCTAGATTGTCATTTTTTGTAATATGGTATGGATGATCGCATGTGCTTGACAATTTTCAGGTGGGCGAGAGTGATGGTAAAGTCAGACGGTACTCATTGTTAACGGTTGGACAATTAGATGCTGCGAAACCTTCCTCTCAATTGAACTTGAAACATGCTTTTTCCCTGACCCACCGATTTGAGTCCACTGCAACAGCGTCTGATGCATCAGCTACTCCTCCAGTGGAGAAGTACGAGTATCAAGCAGAGGCATGTTCCTTGGAATAAGAAACTATTTACTAATTTGGAATTTGAATCTTAATGGTAGTATTCACCAATTACCTTCAATATTTGTGTTTTCTTTTTGATGCAGGTGAGTCGTCTTATGGACCTTATTGTTAACAGCTTGTACAGCAACAAAGAGGTTTTTCTTCGGGAGCTTATAAGGTAGTTTCAAGTTTGTGATTGCTTTATGGTTCTTTGTGTTTTCATGTATTTTCAGTATGGATGGGAATTTGGAGTTACTTAGTGATGCTCTACAGTCTACACAGAATTATCCATTCAGTTGTTAGGATTAAGCTGGTAATTTCTAATTAGATCCTAGATAATTATAATGGATGAATGTAGTGGATGTTTCTCATTTTCTTTCCTTCCTCAGTATTTGAAATTTTTTTCCCATTTTCTATTCTATTGTACATCCAGTTCAGATCGGCGGGTTCGTCTACTGTACCTGTGACTTTAAATTTTAGAACTTGACAGTAGTTGCTAATGCTAGATTAGGATGTTCATGTTTTCCTTGTATTTTTCATCCTCAAATTAGGCAGTTTATTGTCTTCATTTGCAACTTCAATTGCTCTATTTTTTGCCAGTTCTTTGGGACATTGGAAGTGAATATAATTAGGCACCTTTTTCATGTTGATGTTACCAGGGTAAACCATGGACTGGGTCCATATGGGAGTCATTTTTATGACATTGATGCTTAGACATCGATTTTTCTTTATGGTTTATTAGTCTGCTTTCTTCTATTCAATGTTTGTGATACATTATTTTTCTGGTGTGTGTAATTTTGTGGTCACGGTAAGAATCTTCCTAGTCCATATTTGGTTTGTTGCTTGTCTAAAAACTTATCTTTTAATATCAAAATTGAATAATGATTTCCTCCGCTTCAACCTTCACAGCAATGCAAGTGATGCTTTGGATAAGCTGCGCTTTCTGAGCGTTACAGATTCTGAACTTTTGAAGGATGCAATCGACTTTGACATACGCATTCAAACTGATAAAGAAAATGGGATTATAAGTATAACGTAAGAATTATGTTCTCTCTCTTTTTTCCCTCTTTAGCTATTATACTGATATTACTATGATGACTTAACAATGTTGCAACATCTGCAATCTGTTTTTTATTTCTATGCAGTGATACTGGCATTGGTATGACTAGACAAGAACTTGTTGACTGCCTTGGAACTATTGCCCAGAGTGGAACTGCCAAGTTCTTGCAAGCGCTGAAGGTCTTCCGTACATAATAAAGAGATTTACCTCAATTATTACCTGTTTACTGTGCTTTATGCTTAAATAGAATTTTTTTCATTTAACAGGATAGCAAGGATGCTGGTGGGGACAATAATTTAATAGGTCAATTTGGTGTTGGATTCTATTCTGCCTTCCTGGTTGCTGATCGGGTATGTCATTTCCTTAAAATTGTTACATACTTTTTAGGCTGCTAATATTTGTTCTAGCAATTATTTAACATCTCTTAATTTTTGAAGGTGGTTGTGTCAACAAAGAGCCCCAAATCTGATAAACAATATGTGTGGGAAGGTGAAGCAAATGCTAGCTCCTACACCATTAGGGAAGAAACAGATCCTGAGAAACAACTTCGTAGAGGAACCTGCCTTACATTGTATTTGAAGGTCAGTGTAGATATGTTTGTTGTATTTTTTATTCTTACTTATTGATCTAACTTTACGCTTTCTTTCCATGCTATTTTCAGCGTGATGACAAAGGTTTTGCTCATCCAGAGCGTGTTCAAAGGCTTGTAAAAAACTATTCACAGTTTGTTTCATTCCCAATATACACCTGGCAGGAGAAGGGTTTCACTAAAGAGGTATGGTTGAATTTTTTGTGCCCTCCTAATTTTGAGATTTATTGTCAAGTTTAAAGCATTCATTTTCGGAATTGTATTCTTCTTCCAACCTTCCAGGTAGAAGTTGATGAGGATCCAACTGAAGCTAAGAAGGACGAACAAGATGGACAAACAGAGGTAATTTTTCTTCTTCCATCCTCACTTCTTCTACATTTTATACGGAAAGTATGGCATGACCACTTACGCAATGGAATCTATGAATTGAAATCTAATCAATGATTTTGCTATGCAGAAGAAGAAGAAAACAAAGACTGTTGTGGAGAGGTACTGGGACTGGGAACTCACTAATGAGACCCAACCAATATGGGTTAGCTCACAATTCTTTTAAGTTTCCATTTTTTCTTTTTGCTTAAATTGTTGTTACTTCTAAAAATATAAAGGTGCTACGTATTTGCAGCTTCGGAACCCAAAGGAAGTCTCCACGGAGGAATACAATAAGTTCTACGAGAAAACTTTCAATGAATTTGTGGATCCTTTAGCATCATCTCATTTTACGACAGAGGTATACCTACTGCATATTTTCTGTGTTCCTCTCCCCCAGAAACCCGTTTTATCTGATCGTGCATATCTAAGACCTTTATTTTCTTGAAATCCTGTGAGAATGATGTTCACCATCCAGTCAATTAATCTCTTCTATTTAAAATGAATCTACAAATTTGTTTCTGAGATGATGAAAAGATTGAAAGTTCATCCAAATATCCAAAATAATTGGATTTGTATTTCCTTCCATTGTTGGTCCTCCATTTAAACAATTATTATTCGATCTTTTCATGTGAACTCCTTGGTGGTGTCTTTTGTTTATCTCTTTTCATGTCTAGGTAATTAGATTACGGTTACTGAGGAAAATACATTTAGTGGATACTATCTCTATCACAAGTCATAACGAATCTGATTCAAGCTCAATAAGTCTGACTTTTTCCGTTGTAGCACAGAGTGCAAATGAGGGACTACCCAGTTGATTTAACTTTTCCCTTCGTAACTGTGAATATAGTTAACTTTGTATGTAGTACGTGAGTTCACATTTTAGAAAACTGTAATTTGGGAGTACTAAAGGGTACTTCATGCTCACGAAACGTTTTTTATACATGTTCATTTTACAAAGAAAATTATGATTAGTTTCTATGATTGCTTTCTACTCCTTATTTCATTTTCATGGAGCTAATATTTGACTGAATTGCAGGGTGAAGTAGAATTCAGGTCGATACTTTATGTTCCAGCTGTTTCTCCCATGGGAAAGGATGACCTTATCAATCCCAAGACTAAAAATATTAGGCTTTACGTGAAAAGGGTGTTTATTTCAGATGATTTTGATGGAGAATTGGTAAAAATTTACCTGAATGAAAAATCTATCATTTGCTTTAAATGTTAGTTTTTACTGGTGATGATGCTCTGATGAGTTTAATTGATTTTGGCCTTTTAGTTTCCTCGATATTTAAGCTTTGTCAAAGGTGTGGTGGACTCAAATGACCTTCCTCTTAATGTCTCACGTGAAATCCTTCAAGAAAGTCGCATAGTAAGTTTTTGAAGAATTTGTTCATCTTGAACATTTTTCTTCCTATTTTATTTTTATGTTTTATTCTTTTGGTGAATATAACGAAATTGATTCTCTTATTTTTTTATAGGTACGGATCATGAGGAAGCGATTGGTCAGGAAAGCCTTTGACATGATTCTAGGAATATCCATGAGTGAGAATAAAGAGGTAAGTGCCGTTGATTTCTTATTTGTTGCTTCCATTCCCTGTCTTTGTCTAAGATATATGCTAATGAACTTGAATGCACCACTGAATGAAATTATAGCATAAAACAGAAGATTTTTTTAATCATACCCGAATATTTTTCACATTTTTAGCACATATACAGTTCTTCTTCAAGTAAGCTAAAAGATTTTTTGGTTGTGCATCTACTTTCCTTTCAAACTCTTCCTCTGCTTTTACTAAAACCAAGGCATGGTAAATGTTAAATGTAAGATATGAGGCGATTTGTAGTAGATCACTAACTGAAATGCCTAGGTTTCTAATGAGTAAACAGTATTTTTTTCACTGCATCTACTGCCAGTTGATTAGGAGGATTAAACTTTCTGGAGATGCATTTTTCAGCTTCCTTACTAAACAAACTCAGGTTCTTTAATTTTTCTGGTTTTTTTATTTGGCAGGATTACGAGAAGTTTTGGGATAATTTTGGAAAATATTTGAAATTGGGTTGCATTGAGGACCGTGAGAATCATAAACGCATTGCACCATTGCTTCGGTTTTTCTCCTCTCAGAGTGAAGAAGACATGATTAGTCTGGATGAATATGTTGAAAACATGAAACCAGATCAGAAGGATATCTATTACATTGCCGCTGACAGTGTGACTAGTGCTAAGAATACTCCTTTCCTTGAGAGAATTCTTGAGAAGGATCTTGAAGTAAGAACTAATTGTGTCATTTTTCTAATTTGCAGCTAATGGCTTACCTACGTTTTCCCTTTCATTGTCATTTTGTTGATTTTCACTGTTGCAGGTCTTATATTTAGTTGATCCAATTGATGAAGTTGCCATCCAGAACTTGAAATCATACAAAGAGAAAAATTTTGTAGACATTAGCAAGGAAGATCTGGATTTAGGTTAGTTGACGTCTTTTAACTCTAATCGGTACTCTCATTTAGATTTAAAAAATTATTCTTTTGTTTTTCAGTTTGTTCAAGCATTATTTCTTTCTGCTTCTCTACAAATTTGTTCCGATCCTCACTGGTAGTTGATTGTTCTGAATTCATGGACTGCAGTAAAGCAATTTCAGGGTTCTGTTCATTAGTTTCCAGTTTGCTTCCACATGGACCTTGCCTTCATTATTGGTCTACTTGGTGAAATGGCAAAAAAATAGGAAATAATAATGGAAATATGATATGTGCTCTCAGGTGATAAGAATGAGGAGAAAGAGAAGGAAATGAAACAGGAGTTCGGCCAAACTTGTGATTGGATTAAGAAACGCTTGGGTGATAAAGTTGCCAACGTTCAGATATCAAGTCGCCTAAGTTCTTCACCCTGTGTTCTTGTCGCTGGGAAGTTTGGTTGGTCTGCCAACATGGAGAGGTAAGTCATTGTGGCTATTCCTGTTGAACCAAATGATATATTAACTATTTCAAGTGTTGCGCCTGATTCATTTTTCTTTTCTAAGGTTAATGAAGGCGCAAACTGTTGGTGATCCCTCTAGTTTGGAGTACATGAGAAATAGAAGGGTGTTTGAAATCAACCCCGAGCACCCAATTATTAAAAATCTGGATGTATGTAACAGCATAAGTAAATTTATACTACCTTCTGCCAATTCAGGTAAATTGACATGTTATATAAAAATATCCACAGGCCGCACACAAGATTAACCCCAACGATGAAGATGCTTTGAGGGCTATTGATCTTCTGTATGATGCAGCTTTAGTTTCTAGTGGATTTACGGTAAACTCCCTGTGCTCTCTTGTATGAATATCGCATTGCAATTTAGGGTAACATATGGCTGTGTTTTTGGAAACAAATCTGTCCTTCGGCTGGTATTGGCTGCAAGATTTAGCCGCCCCGCGCTAAAATGATGAATCAAACTCTTAACTTCGGTAGTTGTAACCATGGAAGTAGGCAGTGCCCTCCTTTGTTTCAAATACAGTAGCATGAACTGAACCACCTTTTTGTTGTTGATGCAGCCTGAAAATCCGGCCCAGCTTGGTGGTAAGATATATGAAATGATGGGATCGGCACTTTCCGGCAAGTGGTCTTCCCCGAGTGAGTTCCATCATCAGGGGGCTCAATCGCAACCATTAGAAGCAGAAATAGTTGAACCAGTCGAAGCTGGCAGCCAAAAGTGAATGCTGGAAATATGAGGAGGCCGTATTAGGAGTAGTACAGTTGCACGATAAATTTTGTCTATAAAGTTGTCAGTGGGATGGAATGGATGGTATTCTGCGATTGATGGTTAATCATTATTCCATGCCAGACCAGAGTTTTGCCCTCAAAATCAATCTCTCTTTTGTTTTACGGATTTCTGTTTGACTGATATGTTTTAGTTTTTAAACTATTATCATCGATTTAAATATTTTTTAGAAACTTTGGAGGATTTCGTGTTGATTTTCTTTGATTTGGCAGTAAGTATATACCAATAATTTTAATATGCTTTATAAGAGTCTTGACCAGGAAATTAGGCACAAGTGTTGAAAGTGTCACGCAGTTGAATTGTGAAAATCACTGTGTCGTTGGACCTTCACGATTCGGCTCTTCATTTTCGCCTGTTCTTAAAATTTAAGTCGATTGCCTGACTAATATGTATGAATCATTAATTATAGAAAATGTCTGATTTTAATGCAATTGTAAGATAACTTTTCTTCAACCAAAAAAAAAACAGGATGCTTTCCTAAAAGGAAACTGTTCATCTCAATAAGCATGTTCAAAACACACTTAGTGACATTGCTTTAATATTTATTTAGTGGATAAAGCATTAATTATTCTTATAAAAGTCGATGGTTCGATCCCTCATCTTGACTGAATTTATAAATCTACTTTGACTTAATTAGTTCTAATTTATTAAGATATTTGAAGTGAATAACTTGCAATAATTTTAAGTTAATATAAAATATATTAATTTTAAACAGTTTACCAGGTGAGTTTGGGTTTGAGCGATTTCGATTAAAGATGTGTTTTCTCTATGGGTTTTTGGACAAATCTATAGATTTTAATGGTACTCCAAAACTACTACGTCACATATTTTTTCTTTTAAAAACTCATACCTTAAATATAGGTTTCTTAAATTTAAACTTCAAAATTTATATTTAAACCCTTAAACTTAACATTTCTAGAGTTTTTAATGAAAGATGAAATGTTCAAATTCCCACCATTACGTGGTTAAACTAAAAAATATATATAGTTTGAGTGGGTGTCACGTATGCGTATGGGATTTGAAGTCGTTGATGGTGAGGGAGCGGTCAAACCAGAAAGGAAGTGGAATGTGGAACAGTGGAAGGGAGTTTAGTTTTGCGTTGACTTTTGTGGCATTGGGGGAAGAGCGTGGACCTTATTGCTTTTCTTTGGGTGGAATGGGAATTAAATCATTTTGGAATCGCGTGTTCTTTCTGCAGTCTTTCGTCCATCCATCGGGCTGGGCTCCCTCTTTCCCGTTACCTGCTGGAGCCTGGAGGCGGTGCGGTGGAATAACTTCAACTTCTGAAGAACTTCTCTCCTCCCCTTTGCTTCTTCTCCTATTCATTCCCCAAAGGTACATACTTTATTTACACCCAATTCTTCTTAAGTCTATGTGTTTGTAATTTTCATATTATTACTCTCTGATTACTTGGCTTTGCCCTGTTTACTTTTTTAACCTCGATGTAGTTTAACCCATCTCACACCTTCGCTTTCTCTGCTCTATGATCCGTTTACGTTTTGATTCGCTAACAGGATTTTAGTGATCCAAGCCACCTAAATTGATTTTCTTTTCCTTTTGTGACGAAAAACAGTGTTTCTGTTTCTGTCGCAAGTTGCTTTGTGATTTAAGCTTAGTAATTTCGGACTAGGTTTTTTGTTCCCTTGTGAAATAACTCATGGCAGAGAGCAGAATGGAAATTTCTTTTTTCTGAAGCTTTAAGTTTGGAAATCCAAGGAATATTTTGAGCTGCCGTTCCTTGTTGAAGTGTCACTTCATTGCGTAATATATAGATTTGATATTTACCTTGCTAACTTACTCGTATATGACTTGATCAGAAGCCAATCTTTCTGTTTTTGAATAACTGTTGGAAACAAAATTGTTTCTCTGAGGGAATTATGCCTGTCTCTAACTTAGCACTTGTTCTGTTTTATCTTTATGTTTTTGTGGGTGGGGAATTGTCCCCCTCTTTTCCCTTTAAACTCTCTTGGGCTTGTTTGAGGTCCACCTGCCATGCTAGGCTTGTTCCCTCGCCTCCACTTCTCTGACATTTTGCATTGTTTTGTTTGTTCACTCGAAGTTGATAGATATTTCTTTTGTCACATTACAATTCATTCACGAATTCAATCTCTGCTTCTTACATCCAGCAACAGCTTGCATTAAAGATGCTGCTTCCACGTCAGCAATCGCAGCCTGGCACGCTGCAAACCTCATATTCCCTAGGGCCAGCAGAAGCACGCTTACCTCAAGAAGAACCTAGATCAAATTCTGATCAAGTTCGGGAATCCCCTACAGAGAGTGCCAGTTCTCGGGAAACTTGGCCTACTGTCGAAGCCATGTTGGCAAAGAAGATGGAGAATGATAATGTTGAACATTCAGTCGTTCATCGGTATTCTAGTGCTGATAAGATATCCCTCCGAGATATTGCAAGGGAGAGAGTAGATGTTATCTCCGAAAAGATGCATCGTATGCCAGATGAGTTTCTTGAGGAGTTGA
This sequence comes from Telfairia occidentalis, assembly GCA_026257165.2. Taxonomy (NCBI): domain Eukaryota; kingdom Viridiplantae; phylum Streptophyta; class Magnoliopsida; order Cucurbitales; family Cucurbitaceae; genus Telfairia; species Telfairia occidentalis. The sequence continues at coordinate 4,860,159 of JAOANK020000013.1, forward strand.
AAACTGCGCTTCGAGTTATCCTTGATGGTAATGGTGGTTCACAGCAAAGAGAGGAAATTTTCATTTTGCAGAAGCTTGTGCAGAATAGAACTGATTTAACCTCTAAGACTCTACTTACAGCTAATCGGGTGCAACTTGAGATCCTTGTTGCAATAAATACTGGAATTCAGGCATTCTTGCACCCAAATGTTACCCTCCCACAAACTACTCTAATTGAGATCTTTGTGTACAAGAGGTGCAGGAATATAGCATGCCAAAACCAGCTTCCAGCTGATGACTGTACATGTGAACTATGCTCCAACAGAAATGGTTTCTGCAATCTTTGCATGTGTGTAATTTGTAATAAGTTTGATTTTGAAGTTAATACCTGTCGTTGGATTGGTTGTGATCTGTGCTCTCACTGGACTCATACGGATTGCGCCATTCGTGATGGACAAATTTGCATGGGTTCATCTGTTAAGAGTGGACCTGGGCACAGTGAAATGCTTTTCAGATGCCAAGCCTGCCACAGAACGTCAGAGCTGCTGGGTTGGGTTAAGGATGTTTTTCAACACTGTGCACCTGCCTGGGACCTGGATGCTTTGACAAGAGAACTCGACTATGTTAGTAGAATATTCCGTGGAAGTGAGGACCCCAGAGGAAGAAAGCTTTTCTGGAAGTGTGAAGATCTCAAAGAAAAATTGAAAAGTGGGGCTGTGGACTCTTCAATGGCATGCAGAACTATATTGGCATTTTTCCAAGGTATACGTTTCTATATATACTTGGTACTCATTTCTTGACATATATTTCAAAGGTGGCTCACTTCCTCTTGCTGATTCCTTGTTGACACAGTTGTAATCTTATTTGCTACTGGTGTAGTATGATTTTCTTCTATGTTTTTAACTTAATGCAACAGAAAAAACAGTTTTTAAAATTGTTCATGAAAAAGTTAGAAACTGTATCCCTCCCAGTAACCATCTGGTTTTTATTTGCTTGATGATATTATGGTGGTGGATGCTGAGGTTTTGAGAGTAGGGAAGAAATGTTTTTTTCTGGATAAAGAGGTAGGAAAGAAATGTACCTCTAATCAAATTAGGTTCTTATAGGCATGTCTTTTGATTCTGCTATCCTATATTGGGCATGCCTTTTGAAATAAATTATTGTTCAATCATGATTTGAGGAGTCAGAGTCAAACTAAGACTGCAATAGTGGATTATATTTGATCCTGTTCATGTAGAAAAATTACTTATACGCGATGAAAATGGTAAAAAGAAACTCAATTGCATTATGCAGGGCTCGAGTTACATGTTTTCTCCGTCATTTTGCTCATTTGACTTGAAGTAAATTCGTTCTTATTTTATTTAATAAAATTACTCTTTTTCTTGTTTCTTTTAATAAAGAACTTGAGTTAGACTCTCCAAGAGGCATGGAAAATGCAGAAGGCGCACGACTGATAGCCCCACAGGAGGCGTGTGGTCGTATTGCTGATGTCGTACAGGAGGCAATACGGAAAATGGAAATAGTGGCTGATGAGAAGAAGAGGCGATACAAGAAAGCACGGATGGACGTTGAAGCATTTGAGCGTGAAGTTGAGGACAAGACCAGGGAAGCAGCCGATCTAAAGCTGGAGAAACAGAGAAAAAAGGTACAGATTGAAGAGCTGGAGAAAATTGTGAGACTCAAACTTGCAGAAGCTGATATGTTCCAACTTAAGGCGAATGAGGCAAAACGAGAGGCTGAAAGGCTCCAGATGATTGCTCTCGCCAAATCTGAAAAATCTGAAGAAGACTATGCTAGCAGTTACCTGAAACAGCGGTTAAAGGAGGCTGAAGCAGAGAAACAGTATTTGTTAGAGAAGATTAAGCTGCAGGAAAGTTTCCGTTCACAGAGCAGTGGTGGGGCAGATCAGTCCTAGATCCTTGCATATTTCCAAATGTCGTTCTGTAACGTAACATGCCTCCTCATAGTCATCAGGCTCAAACTACCAGCTAAATTATGATCAGCCTTCGAGGAACACTGAAATTGGCCATGTTTCTGTTCTGGGGGACTGAAATGTTGCCTTTTTTTTTTTTTTTTCCTTCTGTAGAATATTGTTTAGATATCGACAGCGGCCTCATCTGTCAAGGCATTTGAAGTTATGAAGGGGTTCTCTAATGGTTGTATTACAAAGGGACACATTGCCAGTGTATGCCGCTGGTAGAAACTAGAAAGTGTCCTTGTTGGTCTTGAGTTTCATTATGTTAGATAAGCACACTAATTTCTGTCTAGATTGCACCAGAAAACTATCAAACTCCTACAATTTGTGGTCATATCTATCTGGTTTCTGCAGCAGTGAGCACTGAGATTGTAGGGTAATGCTGCCAGAAAAGAGAAACAAAAGTAATCTTGTTAAAGAGATCAAACACAGCTTTGAATAGACAGATCTTGCTTTAGTTGCAAGTAGGTCCATCCATCTGCTGTTACTCTCATTCTTTTTAGGAGTGCTCTCTAATGGAACCCACCTCCAATATGCAACAATCAATTGAGCAGTAGACCTGTATGATTTGGAGATGGTACAGTGTGAGTGGAATCTAAATTAGTTCTTGATTATTTGACATAAAGGCTGCATTCAGAAAGCTGAGCTCAATTCTTCCTTGGACCATTGAAATAGATAATTACAAGAATGTCCCAATTTGCTGTTCAGAAAAACAAAATGTTTTAAGTTGTTTTCATTCGATCTTCCTTTATTTCTCTTCACTTTTTACCAAATCACTTAATCTTAGGAACTATTGAAGTTGTACTTCCTTCAAAAAGTACGTGTCTGTGAATAGTAGTTTTAAATAGACGTTTATGGCCTTCAACCTTTACAGGATATTGTTCTGGGTCCTTAGAGAGTTTTTGAAAATAAAAGGTGAAAATTCTTTTGAAAACAATCTTTCTAACAGCCTCTCAGAATCTGTAACATTCACATTTGACTTTGATGTATAAGACTGGTTGGAGAAGCGGTGAGGCAGGAAATCACATCAATAAGAAGGTTCCAACTTAAAGTCTCTTGCCATGAGAATCAAACTTGTGAGGTCTTGTAAGACAATATACTTGAGGACAAAAATTATAGATCATAATCTTTGCAAAAGAGATGCAAATGACCATTAGAGTCTTCTCAAAACTCATTGCATTTTATAATAATAGGACATGTATATATCATCAATACGCGTTGTATATTAAAATTGAAATTTATTTAAAGATGTTTTCTTCAAATTTTGTTTGAAAAAGTGGAAACAGTTCTTTTTTTTTTAACATCAATCTCAAACAATGCCTATAGAAACTTTGACCTGAAGCTGAGAGTTGTACTTACCAAATTCATGATTCAACCACTCAAAGAACAGAGAATTATATTCATTACGACCATAATTGCCATCTAACTGGATCATGAGCATATGATGACGGTTTCTAGGTCATAATGTGCTTCATTTGGCCCATTACTTGATTCCGCCACAGTTGGAATGTCATTCAAGTTTGGATGGGATGATATTGATTTAAATATAGCGCAAGTGGTCATTAAAGGAGGGTCAATTCAAGTTTAGCTCAGTGAATAAAACATCTACTACTATTACAAGAGTTAGTGGTTCGATCTTCTACCTTCGTAATTGTTAAACTAAAAAAAGTGGTCATTCAAGGTATGAATAAGTTAGTTCTAGACTAAAACTGACGTTAAACCAACTCATCAACTTAATTGAATTGATTCTTCAACAAAAGTTGATTGAAACGAACAAACGACCACCAAACCGATCAACTCATAAACTACATTTTAGTGATACACTTTAGAAAATCGAATCAATTGATAAAATAGTTCAAACCAACTAATCAACTTAATGATAAGATATCATTGGTGTGCATACTCTCTGTTTGAAAGCTTGGAATGAGGCAACAAATCATTGGATGCACCACTTTGCACCTATACTGAAAAATCAAAGTTAGTATTTCTTAACAGAGAGATTATCAAGATCTTGAAGTCTCTTTTCCTGTAGTAGTTACTCTTTCTTTCTCCTGAAGCAAGAAAAAACCCCAATTAGAGAGAGAAAGAAGAGTAGTTGACAAGTTCATCTTTGATAAAGTAGCTGAATCTAATTTCATTAAAAATGAGCCACTCCAGATCTCACTTTATAACATAGTCTTTGACTTTCATATATTGCAGCCCTTTCCTTTGTTTGGGGGAAAAATGAAAGGAAAAAAGAAAAAAAGTGAAATCTCTCTGATTCATAGTATTGTATATATTGACATATATTGCTATCATTCTAAGCTTTCTTCCATACCCAAAAAAAAAAAAAAATCCAAATCCAAATGAAGCAAATAAATCAGCAACACAATAAGAACAAGATTCTTTGTAGAAAAAGAGAGTTTGTAAATTAATAATTGAGAACTAGAAGGCGATGTTTTGGCCTAAAATTATGGTATAAAACAGCTCATATTAGAAGTAAATGTGGGAATCTGCTAAGTAGACTGTGGCTCATTAGCATTAATAAAATAAATGTCTCACCTTCCCTTTTATCTTTTTAGAGTGTAAAAGGTAATATTTTTCTCATTTGAATTGGGTATCTGAGCATACCATTAATTAGAAATATGTAAATTTCTTTTTTTTTTTTTTTGGGTTTTTATGGAGTAATCCAATTCAGTTTACTGTTTAACAGTGGAAAAAGAGAGAGAGAGAAAGATGAAATTTTGTATATTTATATATTAAAACCAAGATTAATTAATAGTAAATTAAGTGACAAGAATATAATCTTATCTCCCATTGCCCCACCAAAAGCCTAGTTGATCACAGGGAATAAGAAAATGTGGATTCCTTTTTCAGAAGAGTGAAAGAGAAAGAAAGCATGATTAAAAAAAAAAGAGGCCATAACCATAAGATGGTCATTTGAAGCCAATCTTGTTTGATTTTCTTCTTTTGAAGCAAGCAAGCAAGAAGATTGAAAAAAGAAACAGAGAGATATTAAACCCCATTGTTCTTTGTTTGTTGGGAAATTTTGAAAAAAAAAAAAAAAGAGAAAAAAGAAAAGGGCTTTTTTGCATCTCCAAAAAGCATTGATCTTGTTGAGTGAATGGGGCAAGAGGGGGTGTGTGTTTTTGAGTGGGATTCAAAGTAGAGAGAGAGAGAGTATTAGATTGAAGTAGACAGCTTAGGATTCAAAGAGTCAAATCTAATACCTCAACAAAATTATAATGAAATCGCCCACTTAAAATCCTCTTGGCTTAAAACCACTTTCAGTGGTTTATGAAGCACTTCATCAACAAGACTTTAAAAAGGCAACCAAAAAAAAAGAAAACTTTCCTTTTTTCTTAATCAACCCTACTACAGCAATTCATTAACAAAAGCCTCCTTCCCCAAAGAAAGAGTCATATTATCAAACATTAAAAAAGTTTTTTTTAACTTTTGAAATTTTTGTCGATGATATATGTCTTAACTAATTAAATTATATTCACGTTATATGTTAAAGGTTTGAATATCCACCCTCACCTCTATTTGTTCGAACTAAAAAAACTTCAACTTCTATTTAATCTCTATTTTAAAAAGTTTTCGATCATCTTTTATCTTTCGATTAAAATTCGCTGGTTTTAACATATAACCATTATGCTAAATCCTTTGTAATCAAACTCTTTAAAAAAAAAAAAAAAGAAATCAAAAACACTTCCAAATAAGATTAGTGTTAGTCTATTTTTGCTTTTTATTAAAAGCAATGTCTTGTCAAATTCCTATATCGTTAAAATGTAAGGTTATAATATAGAGTTTTTCTTGTTATGTCCAATAGGTTGAATTTTGATTACCTTTCACTAATACTTAGAGATATTTGATCTCATCAACTTTAATTATAATGATAAAAAAAACAACAATAATAATAGGAACCGATAATTGTAGATCTAAAATGAAACATTATTGATCTTTAAATAAATTATATATAATATAATGACGTTGTATTGGTAGTCTTATAGTTAAGTTTTTACATATTTGTCATGTTCCTTTGGAAACATTAGCGTTAGCCAACGTAATACTAAACTAAAGACATTAACCACTACAATTTTGGATGGGAGACCAACCCTTTGATGGGGGCCAACACCAAATTCAATGTCTCCTTCTTCTCATCTTTATATGTATATTTGTTTAGTGATGTTTTTTCGTTGTGTTTGGTCCTATTAAAGTTATCTAGAAGAACACCATAGTCATGATTTTATACATTGTTTTTAACGTATGTTCAAAGAAAATTAAAATTTTTAATAAAAAGGTTAGAAAATATTGATTGATTTATCTTGTGCATCAAAAGAATAACAACCTTTTAATTATGCCATAAAGTTAAATCGGCTCCCTTTCATTATTTTTTTTTTCTATCATAACATCCCTTTCTTATTTCTAGTTTTCTTGCAAAAGAATACAATTTTATTTTTTTAGAATGATTTTAACTAATTTAAATTATATTTGACTTTTCTAAACTATCAAAAGTTCTTTTAACTCATTAAAACACTGACCAATCTTTTGGGGATAAGATATTTCGTTATATGGTCAAAAGTTTTTTTAAAGACTATAAAATTATAATATAATTTTCTTCCAAATACATATATAAATTTATGTTTGGAATATAGTTATATATATATATATATATAGAGGGATTAAAGTTTTCCATCTCTCTTTTCCCTCTTACATTTGAATCCTACCTTTTTATAGGTTACAAGGTCATATTTTGAATAAATTGAATAAATCTTATTGACAAGTGAACAACAAATTGATGGGATGCTTCCCAATGGCCTATAATCACGTGTATTACTTTTGCTTCTCAGATAAATTTTCTTGTGGTTAAATTATAACTATAAGTTTGTTCTATTAATTTTTATGATTATCTTATGTCATTCTTATACTTTAAAAATGTATTAATAAATTCTTAAACTTCTGAGATTGTATTTATTTAACCTTTAAACTATTAAAAAGCTCTTAAAAAACTTGAACTTTTAGTTACTTGTCTAATAGATCCATGTGCTTTCAACTTTTAACTTTTACACCACTAAAAAAGAAAATTATCTAAAATCAACCCATCATGTAATATTTCTATAGTATAGTCAATATGCCACATAAATGTTAAATTAAGGAATTTAACAAGAGTGAAGACATATGAAATCTAAAATTAAAAGTTTATGAATCTATTACAAGCCTTTCAAAGTGCATTAACTAAAATAACAAAATTTTAAATGTTGATATACGTAAATGCATGTAAAGTAACTTTTTTTTTTCTTTGGAGTTCATGTATCTAAATTAACTTGAAAGCTTAAAAAAAAAACAAATTCATTATTTTCGAGAAGGGGGCGATGATAGATTGAGGAGTGGGATTTTGGTGGTTTTTGGGGACTTGGGAGTGGAGGGGCAAAGAAAGTAATTTGGGAACTGGGGCAGGGGTAAAAAAGGGAAATGGGCAATTTTTACGTACGGCAAAACTACATAGTTGGACATCCGTCGCCTAGCAAGGTGGGGTAATGTTATGTTTGTGTGGGGTCGCCTCCTTTTTTTTTTCTTCTTCTTAAAAAAGATTAATCAACAAAATAATAATATCAAAGAGAGAGACAAAAGGTGCGGGACCCACAAAGGTTGATGACGTGTCATCCAGCTACGCGCCGCGCCCCCTGCCACTTCTTCGTTGAGGCTCTGTTTTAGGTTTTTTGTCGTTTTGTCAAATTAGCTGTCGTGGGACCCACTCTGTCCCCCTCCCATCGTCACCTCTTCCCATGTCTCCATTCTTACAGCTTCTGACTTATTAAAATTTAGAGAAATATATATATCTACATTTGTTCTTTCAAGTTATTTAAAAAAAAAAAAAAAATCTAGTTTTCATTTGATTTTTTTTTTTGTTTTGAAATATTACACTCTTAACTTTTAGTATTTATTTAACTCGTTGGTTTTAAAATGTTTATACTTTTATGAATTTTAAATTTAATTTTTATTTAATTTCTAAATTTTAAAATGTTACACTTTTATTCTTAAATTTTTACTATTCTCATTTTTTGCCTATAACATTATAAAAATGTTAGTGACGATTCTATTTTGATTATTGTTCTTTTGTCACATTATTTATTGGAATATTATAAAAATATATAATTTTACTATATAAGAATATAAATAATGTAAATTAATTTTAAATAGATCTATAAGCTTTCTTTTAAGGTTACTAACAGTTAATATGACAGAGATCAAAAGAAAACATGAACGAAAACTCAGGGGTAAAAATGTATAATATTTTGAAATGTATGGACCAAATCGAAACTAAACTCAAAATTTAGGGCTAAAAGTATAACATTGTAAAAGTTAGGGACCAAATAGAAACTGAATTCAAAATTCATAAGTAAAAAATATAAGGTTTTGAAATCTAATGACCAAATAGAAATGAAACTCAAAATTAAAAAAAACATCTAAGATATTTTTTTGGGTGTTTGTAATGGGTAGAAAAAGTTTTTGCTATATTTGCAAATATAGCAAAAATTTCTGAAATTGAATTTCTGTTTTTTTCATTATTCCAATTTTGTCATCTTCATTTATCAATGATATATTGATATACCTAATATGAAATATATCAATAATATAAGTATATCGTTAATATACCTATATGAAGTATATCAATGGTATACTAAATCAAAGATTTACTGTATATGAAGTATACATGTTATACTAAATCATGTAAGAGTTTTTACTTATTTTACTCCTTTAATTTTCTCAAGCTAAGGCAATGTTTTAATATTATTGCTCTCTTTATTTTTATTCAAAAATTTATTTTTCATTTGTCGCTTTCTTTTTCTTG
>JAOANK020000013.1:4897610-4913603 GCA_026257165.2 Telfairia occidentalis
ATTCATGGCGAGGATACTTTCGATAATGATCAGGTCCAATTAATCGTGAATGAGATTAAAATGAAGTGCATAAACAATGATGTGGAGGGTATTATTCTTGTCCGACGTTGTCAAAATGAGGTTGACATAGAGACTTAACTTTTCAACTATATGGGGATCGAAGAGTTTTCTCTCAGGGTCACGAAACACATTCGTGATGATATTCCGTTATTAGCTTGATTTTCTTTTCACACTATTATACTAAAAAAAAAGGCACTTCATGAAATTAAAAATTTAGGATAAAAGTTAACGCGTCTTTACCAAATTTAAGAGCTTGTGCATTTTAAAATTAAAAAAATTTAAACTATCATATTTACTAAACCCATAAACTACGTAAACTCAACTTTCTAAAAAAATTAACTCTTATATTAGGTTATTGGTTAACCTTTAATTATTAATCAAAATAATCAACTTAAACATCATTCAACTGGTTCGAATATATGTTTTCGATCAAAATATTTAAGTTTCAAATCTTCAACTTCATTAATTAACTTTAAAAAAAAAAACATAACCTTATAGTTGTAAGACTCATTTGGTCTCCATTTGTCCAAGAATGGGCTACACAAGTTTCTCAAATCTAGGAACTCTTAATGTAAGAACTTCAGTTTGTTTTTTTTTTAAAAAAACCAAAATAGTGTGCTGTTTTCATTACATGTAAAATTGCAGAACTAGTTCAACTATGTGATTACTTATTTTAAAAGTATGCAAAAGTCAAATTATAGGACCATATAAGTATGTATTAATACAAATCTATTCGTAAATGGACGTTGGTATCACATATAATTTTGTTGTAAGATCACAAGCTTCAAATAGTACTTAGGTATACGATACTTTGATACGTCTTAGGGTTCCACCATGGAAACCTCATGATGATGTAATAATAAATTGATAAAATAATTATTAATCTAATCATCATAATACCTTCAATTTATAATAAATTAGTTTTTTTTCTTCAGTTGAATAGCGTGTAGAAATGGGTATTCAAAACTTTGTCTTTTTAATCATGAATATATGTCTGAAACGTTCATAAGAAATTAATTTTAAACATGAAATCAATTTTATAAAGAAAGTAAATAAGTGAATTAATTTTAATATAAAATATTACAAAATGAACCATAGTTACTTAGTAGTTCATACATTTTAACCCTTTTAAAAAAATTAGAACTCATGACCTCTTGGTCAGAAAAAATATATCTTTAACCAATTGAACTATGTTCGTTTTGACGTGATTAAAGTGGAGTTGAAGAAACGATAATGATAAGAAGTTACGTAAATTGATTATATATATTACATACATTCATCTAATAGAAAATAAGAGGGAGAGGAAAAAGACACAAGTAGTTAGTTTGTATTGTAAAAAGAACGATATTTGAAACAAATAAACGAATTAATTAAATTTAGAAGGCTAAATTATATAAAATACACCTCAAATACTTTGTACTTTGTTTTAAAATACTTTTATTCTTTCAAAAGTTTCAATATTACCATTCAATTTTACTAAATATTTCCAAACTACCCTTAAACTAAAAATCTATTAAAAATTTAATATAAAATTGATATGACTACCAACAAGTGTCTTATGTGTAAGTTGACGAGAAATTTTGTTGTCTGTGAAAATTTTTTAACAGATTTTTAGTTCAAGAATAATTTGAAAACGTTTAACAAAATCGAAGAGCAATATTAAAACTTTTTACAATACGAAAGCATTTTTGCAAAGAAGGTATGAGATATAAAAATATTTTATATAATTTAATCGAGTTGAAATGGTCAAGGAGTTATATTATTGCGATTGGTGGGTGCAAGAGAACGAAGTGGAAAACATGTGACTTTACTTCCCATCGTAGCTACCAACAATGGAAAAAAAAAAAAAACCTACAAAAATTTATGAGTCATTATCAACAAAAATGAAACGGCAATTCAGGATCTGAGTCTTCTACGCAATGCCTGTGTCTAATATATCTATGACGTCTTAATTATTATTATTATTATTGGATTTAGGTAATTAAAAACCCCAATCGAGGAAGACCCTTCACATCTATTGTATGTAGACTCTGTATTTTTTTTCTCCTCTCCCCAAAAAAATAAAAAAAAAATAAAAAAAATAATAGTTTTGAAAGCAATAGCCCAGAGGAAATTGCGCATAGAAAAGCACCTGAAAAAACTTGGGTAATTTGCAAAACACAACAGTTTCTCCCTTCTCCTTAAATCCAAAACCCAACCCCCCCGCCGTCTTTGCAGTGTCCAACCAAAACCAAAATACCACAAAAAAAAAAAAAAAATCTAAACTTTAGAACTCTTTAAACCACCACGAAATTAAGGCCAACTGTTTTATGTACAATTTCAATTTTGTTTCATCCAATCAAACACATTCACTGAACGTCCATTTGTTGAGTTTATTCCTAAAAACTTCTAATACAACTTTTTTTTATCTCTCCAATATTTTGAAATTTATAATTTAAAAATGTAAATTTTTGCTAAAAAAATATAAGAATATTTCATTTCATAAACTCATTTTATTTTTGTAAAAATTAAAATATATATGACATGTCAATTTAAACTTTTTTTTTTTTTAGTAAAACAACATGTGAGATAAGAAGATTTGAACGATCACCAAGTTGAGCTATAGTCGGTTTGGCCATGTCAATTTGAATATAACTCAACTAGTTTAGACATAGCTTTTCGACATAAACACATATATGACATGCCAACTTGAGCTTGCCAATTTTATTGTTTAAGAATATATTACTTAACGAACTTTGACCAACATTTTCAATTTAAATCCAATAACTCAAACACATAGAACACTACTTTTAATTTCCACCATTATATTGTTCGATCTTGTAAACTTCGCACTATTCTTAAATGTTGGTGTGACATGACGTTGAAAAACAAATGTGGAGTAAGAAAAGTTACGATAATACTACTACGTTGGTACTATAATTTTTTTTTTTTTGAAAAAAAAGGTAATATGTTTTTTTTTTTTTTTTAAGGTGTGTGGGTATGTTCATATATATCCAAGAATCCGCAACACCCTTTTTGGGACCCTCAGTTGGTGTCTTTATCCACACCTTTTTGTCTTTGTTCCTTTCCAGCTTCCCCTCTTTCCGACTCTCTCTTTTCTTTTTTTTATACTTTCTTCTTCTTCATGTCTTCCTCCTCCTCCTCCTCCTCCGCCCGTCGTAATGGCGGTGCCCGACGGTGGAGGCCCGGCGGCGATTTCGATGGCCCTTCTTCTTCACGCCGCCGTGCTGCTAATGAGGTTTGGCCCGAGCCCTTCATCGAAGCCCTCGCCACTCAAGTCGCCATTGACGCTTCTCGCTCTCTTGGTCGCCTCCATGCTGCTCTTGCTCTTTCCAATCTTTTCCAGGTGACACCCTCTCTCTCACGTGACTTTCTATTTTTCTATTTTTTTTTTTTTTCCCTTTTTCTCTTCTTCAACAAATGTTGTGGAAATTTCGTAGATCGAAAATGAATAAAAATTACAACTTTTTGGGAATCCCATCTAAATGAGTGTTAAAAACAAAAAAAATCTACTCGTTCGAGTAGAGAAGAATCGATCAAGACAACAAAAACAATAATGATCTCAATCATTTCGCAAGATCAAACGAAAATCTCTTGTGTTAGTTTGCAATAATATAAAACTAATTAAGTCCTCTTCTAAATGCACACAACCTGCAAAGTCTTTATTTTTTTTTTTAAAAAAGGAAATTTATGAAAAGTTTAAAAAAAGGGTTTTCAAGGAAGAGGGTATATATATATATATATCTAGTTTTGAAAGGGATTGGTTTGAGATGGATATATTTAAATTATTGTTTTTTGTTTTGTTTTGTTTTGTTTTGTTTTGACATGTTATTGTGGAGAAAGTCCTTTTCAATGTGGGTAGAGAAATTTTGGTTTGGGGTCTTTATTATACTGCTTTAGAATTGTCTATTTTTGGGGCCCTTCTGCATATCTCATGGAAAAGGGCTCTTTTGGCGTAGAATTTGCCTTTTATGACCTTTATTGGCATGGATCTCTTTTCTGCTCCTATAAATCTTCTCTACTTTTTTGACTGATAACTTTACTTATTATTATTATTATTTTTTTCCTTTTTCTTTTCTTATCTGCCTCCCTATCACCAAATCTATTCCAATGCCCCTTTCTGCACCTCTAACACTAGAATGCAAATAATCACTTTTTATCCTACTTTATAACCTTAACACTACTACTACTACTACTCTTACATTTTTTATGTAATTTAAGGAAGAGAGAGAAGGTATTGGATATAGTCTTTGTTTTTGGTCACACAATGTTTTCTTATTTCCCATCAACAAATTTTTGTGTTACAATTAACATATCATGTCCATGCAAACCATGTAATATAATATAATACAATATTATGTAACGTAATAAATTTTTGCTGCATCGTTTATGTTTTGTTATAGATATGACATTATTTTATGTGAAACAACATTTCATGCGCTCTGTCGTCTGAAAGAAAGCAAAAGCAACAGAACTATTTTAGTAAAAGTGTGTGGTTATTTTAAAGAAAGAGAGAAAGAGCCAACCAAGGGAGGAGTTTGAAAAGACTTCAGAGGGTGTGGATAGAATAGGGAAGCAGGCGAGTCAAAGGCAGAAAAGAGAGATTTTTTTATTTTTTAAAATTTTTAATGTTAAAAAAAAAAGAAAAAGAAAAGAAGAAGAGATTACACAGAAGAGGAAGAGAAAGAGAAAGGGAAAGAGAAAAAGAAGAAAGATTCTGTGCTTTTAACGAGATGGGGCTAATGTCCACTCCTTTCTTGGAAATGAAAATGGAAATACTTGGGGAAGCACGCTTTTGAATATACCATGTTTTTAATATTCATTTACCCCTTTCTTATTACAAAAAGCCTAAGCTTTGTCGTCCCTTTGAAACCTTAAAAAAAAAAAAAAAGATAATGAAATATGTTTTATGGACCACAAAACAGGAGAGAAGAAAAAAAAAAAAAGGGGGTCTGGTTTTGTTTTTGGTTTTGATAGGTACATTTTTTTAGGATGTTCCTTAGTTGCTCCTACTACTGACTGACAAACAAACATCTCCTTCCCACAGTTACTACTATTATTATGATTTTTTATTGAAAAAGAAGAAAATAAAAAAAAAAGGTTGGTGAGGATTTTGGGATGTTGATCTGGTGAAAAAGTGCATATCTTTGACCCTATCTGCCACTATATGTACAAATGTGAAAATATTTATGTACTTTTGTGTACCCTCGTTTTTTCATTATCGATTCAACAATGATAAAAGAAGATATTTCTCTTTTGATTCAATAATATTTTTGAGACGGAATTTTGGAGTTATTTGAATCCCCCAATCAAATCCTGCCACTGCTCGTGATTCATGTGGGCCTCCCTCACATGCTTACACATATCTTATTCTTGTTCTCTCTTTATTATTTATTATTATTCAATTCTGTATCTCTTTTTGTTCGTACTTTGACAATTCATGTCCATGATTGACTGCTTGCGTGGCCCTTTGACTTCCTGGGCTGAAATTGAAATGTTTGGGTTTCGTGAAGGTGTGCTCCACGTGGCGTGCCGTGTCTCGGTCAGAGCTGCTGTGGCATCGTTTGACCACTCGGATATGGGGTCGGACCTTCCGTTTGCTTGACACGTGGCGAGATGAATTCGTGTACTGGCACACCACAGCCCGCAATTTCCGTATGCGTAGGTCCCTCCACACTGTCCTCCAATTCGACCGGTCCGACGTGGAGGAACCTGATGGCCTCGTGTGCCGCTGCCTTGCTCTCTCCTTGCGCCACCTGGCCTGTGGGTTTGCCGATGGCACTGTCCGCCTATTCGACCTCGCCACACGCCTCCACGTCGCCACGTTCCGCCCCCACCACCGCGACCGCCTTGGCCAATTCTCCCGCGCCGTGGCCGGCATCGTCATCGCCGACGCCGACGCCCGCCTTGTGTTCGCCTCGCTGGACGGGGACATCCACGTAGGACTGATCCCCCCGGGGGCAGCGGGGGGGATGGTTGCTCCGACGCGGAGGGTGAACATGGGGGACGTGGTGAACGACGGGGCGTTGGTGGACTTTGCCGGGTGCGAGCGGTGGTGGGTCGGGTTGTATGCAGGGGTACCGGGGCGGGCATTCCACATATGGGACGGGAACAGGGAGGAGGTGGTGTTTGTCGGGGGGTCGCTGACGGACGCGGAGGCGGTAACGGGGTGGCACATGCTGACGGAGGTGAGGGAGCAGGTGGGGAGAGTGAGAGTGAGTAGGGGTAGGGAGATGGCAGTGGCATGTACGAGGCTGCAAGTGATGGTGTTGGATTTGAGAAATCAGGAAGTAGTAGTAGTACTAAATGGAAATGGAAACGAAAACAGAAACACAAACAGAATCGTGAGTTCGATGGAGGTTAACAACGAAATGCTGTGCATAGTGGTGGAAGGTGGAGGGGTTGCAGTTGTACGGAGAGTGGAGACAATGGAGGAGATATGTAGGTTCAGAGTGACAGGGGCGGCGCAGAGAGGGGCTGTTGGATGCATCAACATGGGGTATGCTCTAATAAGCTCAGGAGGGTCCATCAGGGTTTGGGAAATAGAACATGGGGAGTATTTGTACAGGTTCAGGGACAGGATTGGCCCCCCGAATGCCCTCGTTGCCGACGATAGATATGTCGCCGCCTCTGCCTTTGACACAACATTGCATTTGTGGGATTTTGGCGCACAGTGAAATTAACAACACCCAACATTTCATTTCTCTATTTCTAGTTGGGGGTGCTTTCGTTTCATTTGCATTTGTGGAATTTTACACTTTTTGAGATGATGGGTCTTTCCCATTTTCTTTCTGGGTGGTGGGAAAAAAAAGGGAAACAGGGTAACCAAATACTATTCCAATTCATTGTTTTGAACAAACCCCCAATTATTATTAATTCCATTCTCCTGCCTTTATTTTCTATCATCATGTCTTCTCTTCGCTTCTCGCTCTCTGGGGTTTTGGTCTGTCACTATTCTCTCAGTAACCTCCAATTTATGTTTCTTTCACGATTTTCTCTGCAGGTATTATTTGGTCAAATCTTAGCCCAATTAATACGGGACATTCATTCCCTTTTCTTTTCCTCGTTACGAGGAGCTTATAAAATTATCAGGCAATTGTGGGACCCACCCACCACTATAAATTAAATCGACCAGTCTTTTCTCAAAGTATAATAAAATGATATTCCCAAGTCTTTTCTAGTTGGTGCAAGATCTTGTACTTGATATGTATAATATAGATACGAGAAGTCAGGAACCTTTTAACTCTTAAACTTGCATGTGACGAACATTTTATTCTATTTTCCATTTTGTGCTTATGTAGTACGTCGGTAAACAGATGAATAGTAGAATTCATTCAGAATATGAAAACTGAAATTTAGTTAGTTTAAAAAATCTACCATGGTTCAAATTATCCACTTCACTTGTACCAAGAGGTGTACATTGATTTTTCATCTAATCCAATGACCGAACTAACACAATTGGTTTTTGGAGATGAACTCGATCAATTTCAACTGAACCAATCGATTCGGTTTCTATGATAGAAAAGAGAATACTTTGGGACAGTAACCACAAATTGTCATGTACGGACACGGAGACTGCTTTCAAGGAGAAAGCCCACGGTGCCACAGAAACAGCATTAGCGACCAATAATTCCTCCAATTTCACACATCAAAAGAGAGAGAGAAAGCCCATGACAGATTCAAGAAGGCGATGAAGGGGAATCCCGTTGGGGGCATAAGATACATACTTCCGCCTTCGGCCAGCTGATAGAACTGTTGATAAAGAGAGTCAATACAATTCTTCTATGGTCTGTTTCTAGTCGATGGTGGCGCCATCTACATCGAGTGGAGTTGAACTTCCATGTTGGTTCATCTTTGTGTTTCGCTGTTATCGCTGAGCTGGAGATGTTGCTGCAATTTGTATGCTGCATCTTTGCTAAGAATATCAGGTGAGCTAGATCACAAGGCAGTTTGGTAGATTCCATGTTGCCAACTCTATCCATAATGGTAAACAGAACATCATAAATTGGTTAACTCTCCAAATGCCTCTTTGCTAACACGCAGTGAACTGAAAGTTTTGATTTTGTCAAAACCTTCTGGCATGAGATGTTGAGCTTCCAATTCACTGCATAACATTATCGCTGTTTGAACTCTCCCACATCGGCCAAGTCCAGCACAAAGCTCAGATAAGTTATTGAAATCAGGGGCCCTGTGTCTCTTCAACATTTCCTTCAATAATTGGACTGCCCCATCATAATCCTCATTCTCACAGAAAGTGGATAGTAACATCCTAAAAGTCTGATCACAAGGACTAAAACCACTTTTTATCATGCTTTTATATATTTGAAACGCCCGCTCTGAATTCTTCCGCGCACACTGCCCACAGATTAGAGCAGAAAAGGTTGAAGCATTTGGGACTAGATTCTTCTCGTCAAGCTCTCGAACCAGAAATGCTGCTTTTTTTGTCTTCCCCTCTTTGCATAGTCCCAAGATCAGGGCATTGTAAGTAAGGATATCTGCTTTAACTTGAAACCTCGACATCTCGTCAAACAGCCTATTGCCCATGTCACTATTGCCCACTTTGCTGTAACCATTTATCAAAATGTTGTAGGTGACAGTAGTAGGAGATAAACTCATCGCTTTCATCTCTCCGAATAATTTACTTGCTTCTTGAAGTTTCCCATCCTTGCAAAACCCACTGATAAGAGTGTTAAAAGTAATAACATCTAGAGGAACCCCATTCTTCTCCATTGCACTTCTAAGTTTCATGGCTGAGCTTAGAAGACCTTTATTACAGTAGCCTGCAATAAGTGTATTATAAGATGCAACATTTGGAGAAAACCCCATGTTTCCCATTTCCTCAAACACTCTAGTAGCCTTGTCTAATCTTCCCAATTTACAGGAAGCACATATTACCAAGTTGAGCGTATAAGAATTCGGGGAAATCCGACTACGCTGCATTTCCCTATAAAACGCCAAAGCAATATCACCTCTATGGCAATTAAGCAAGGAGCTGAGAAATGCATTACATGACTCCACAGTGGGTAAAAATCCATAGTCCTTCATCTTACAAAATGTATCGGAAGCATTTCTGAACTTCTTCAAATGAGCAAAAGTCTTGAAAAGCAGATCAAAAACATGTGAGGAAGAATTACATACACGATAAGAGTACAGTAAGGATTCAAACAACTTAGAAGGAAAATCAATGGAGCACGATTCTATCATACCCCTCAGAATAAATTCTGCAGATTTAAATTTTCTATGTTTAGCAAGTATGTGGAGAAGTATGCAATGGGTTTCGAGGGTATGGGAAGAAGGATTCTGAGTTGCAACCCAATTAAAGAACTCGAGCGAGAGTACATGGTCCTTCTGAATTTTTAGTAGAATGTGTTTGACTCTGAATGCTGTCAGACCCAATGACAAACAATCAAGCTTAGTCCAATCCGAATGAATCAGGTGGCTATGTACCACGTTAACAAAATCAAGGTCTTGTCCTCTAGGTTCTGGAATTGATCGGTGAGGTATTGGAATTGGGTTCCAAATCTTTTTCCCTGGAATCACATCCAATTTAGGGCTTACAGATGCAAAATTTCGAGAAAAAAATCTAAGAAATCGCAAAAACCTCATGATTTCCACACAAATTTATAATTTGTGGCTCGATTAAGACAGTAATAAATTCAAGAAACTCTCTGTTCGATTCATTTGCCACCCAATTCAGATGCAAAGCGAAAAACAGGGACTTGAAGTTCAACTAACCGATTCGAATAGGGAAGATGAAGTAGAAATCCTCCGACCCATCGTAGAAGGGTTGCAAATGAGCTTCACAATGATTTCTCCCTAAGCGGGCAAAAAAATATTTGATGAAACCTCATCAAACAAAACTACGAACTATGCCTTTCATCTTGAAGCTCTTTCCGCCGAGCTGGATCTTTGTTTTTATCCGTTGCCCATTGCTTTACAAAGATAATTTGATTTTAAGTTCGGAGATGATTATATTAGGTCACAAACAACACCTCCTTCTCATACACTTCTCATTTGTATGCGTTGTTGAACACTATGTTTCACAAAGTTACGAAGTGATTTTAAATTTTGTGATTTGAAATTTAAGAAATTATTTAAAATTTTTCAACTTGACTAAAATGAAAATGATTTCAAATGAATGTGCTTAAATTTTGTTGTTTGGATGTTTATGGAAAAGAAAAGAAAAAAATAAAATAAAATTACTAATATAGGTTTTTAATCTTAATTTATTCATTAAAATTAAAATTAAAATATGACAAAGTTAAATAGATTGTTTAACTAAAAATTATAAAATTCTTCGAAATCCAACAATTTTAGTAGAATTTTTTTTTTATATAAAAATATGATTTCAAATCACGTAAGATTTCAAATCATGTTGTTTCTTGTGATAACAAAAATTCACTCGTAATCTGTAAAATTTGAAATTCTTCAAAATCTTAGGTTTACAAACACAACTTAAAGGCATATATACCTAATATTAGAGATTGAATTGGAACTTAAAAAAATTATAATAATAAAAAAAAATGAACTTAAAATGAATCTGCTCTACTTTCTATACTTCAAAAATATCTCACTAAAATTTTTGTTAAAGCTGAAACATTCACCAATAAATGTACTATCTTTCATTTGGAAGCCCATATTTCATGTATATATAATTTTTATTTATAAAACTTAATATCTATATTTCTAAAATTATAACCACCACTAAATTGTTGCAAACAAAAGTACAATATTTAAAATGTTATAAGAATCAAAATACATTTTTTTGAATTCAACAAGTGAAATGAGAATTCAAATCTTTGAAATTTTGATCAAAGGTATATATAGATGAGTTATGCTCAAATTGTCATTAAAATAAAAATACATAAATAATTAATTTGAGCAAAATTTAATGATTAAGAAATTAATAATCTTTTCTATAGTTTGAATTATCTCTCATACTGTTGTATTCTTAGGAAAAACATGAATTAATAATATATTCTGTTATTAGTTTTGGATTTTAAAAATTAAACTGGTTTGCTTACCACTTCTTTATCTTTCGTTGTATTTTTATAATAATTAAAAGAAATTAATACATAACGAATTAATTTTTTTTTTTTTGAAAAATTGGAAATAAAATTAGAAAATAGTCCAACCTAAACCCTTGTTGGCTTGTACGTCAACCATATTATATTATAATAATACTGCAATTACAATATTAAATCTATCTATATATATATATATATATATATATATATATATATATATATTTTGAGTTCAACAATTATAAAGTCGAATAATTGAAATATCAACCTTTAGAATAGGAGTAGATATCTTATCTACTCAACGATCTTCGATGGACATTAAATCTATCATTATTGTGAAAAAGACTTTTAGAACGGGTAATAAGCAACTTCTACTTTTGCTTCCAAAAAAAAAAAAAAACTTATTTTACATTGCAAATATAGAGTCGAGTAATTGAAATATCAACCTTTAGAATAGTAGTAGATATCTTATCTACTCAACGATCTCAGATGGACATTAAATCTATCATTATTGTGAAAAAGACTTTTAAAACAAGTAATAAGCAACTTCTACTTTTGCTTCAAAAAAAAAAAAACTTATTTTACATTGCAAATATAGAGTCAAATAATTGAAATATCAACATTTAGAATAGTAGTAGATATCTTATCTACTCAACGATCTCAGATGGACATTAAATCTATCATTATTATGAAAAAAACTTTTAGAACAAGTAATAAACAACTTCTACTTTTGCTTCAAAAAAAAAAAAAAAAAACTTATTTTACATTGCAAATGATAGGAAACTACCACAACCAACAGCAAGCAGAAAGATTTGACAAATGGCAATAAGAGAAGTTCCCAAGTCAAGTCAACTTGTTTCTTTTCCATTGATTTATTAAAAGTTTTAATAATAAAAAGGTTTCCGAAAACTTTCCAGAAAATGCAGAGAAAGACTCGAGAAATTGTTCAGCTTGCGACAGAAATTGAACTATGAAAAAGGAAAGCGAGTTTCTGAAGAAAACCCATCAGCAGGAAAGCCCTTCTGTTTTGTTTATAAATGTAAGTCCTAACATTGTTCCAATCCACATCTAACTAGGAGCTTCAAAGCAATGAAGATCATCTCCATCTTTGCAGTTTCCATTACAGTTTTCTTCTTCTTCACACTCTCTTTAGCCTACTCATGGCTTTTCTACTTGTCTGCAACAATCCACAAGAACTATATGTTCTTATTCTGCAATAGTCTACTAGTTTTCATTTATCTAATTTCTCATTCGGGTTATGGTTGTTCAACAGAGAAAGATTACGGCCAGGAGCTGGCCAAAAAGAAACAAGCTACAGGGTATTGGGAGAGCAGACCACTGAATAGAGGTAGAACAGTTGGTGAAGTTGGAAATGAGAAAGAAACAGGTTCTTTACATGTTGTACAAGTTAGAGAAGACAATGATGTTCAGGCCGGTGAAACTCTATCCATTATTGTTGACGAGATCTATGATGATAAGACTGTACTTGTCATCAATGTTGAAAAAACTCGAGATGATGAATTAAAAGGGGTGGAGAATGACAAGACTCTCCTCTCAGCCATTGAAGAAACTCGAGATGACGAAGTAGAAGCGGTGGAGGATGATAAGACTCTCTCAATCGTTGAAGAAACTGATCAAGATGATGGATTAGAAGTGGTGGAGGATGATAAGACTCTCTCAGTTGTTGAAGAAACTCAAGATGATGAAGTAGAAGTGGTGGTGGATGATAAGATTCTCTCAATCATTGAAGAAACTCAAGATGATGATGAACAAGAACAAGGAGGCAGCATTGGTACGATCAGCTTAGAGGAGTTGAATAAAAAGTGCGAGGAGTTCATAAGAAAAATGAAAGAGGATATAAGAGTTCAATTTCTAACAATACAATGTCATTAGCATATAAAAATAAAAGCAGATTTTGTAACTACAATTCCATACAATGTGATCAATAATCCTAATCCTTCTAATCCCTGTGTAAACTAGACCAAAGTTTGATGCTAAAAAGCCAAGAATAGGCATGTCAATATGCATGGAACACAGAATCCGACTAGCATTTTTTGAAGCCAAGGCTGTTTTTGTGGGTTAGCCTTTATGGTCACTGGTCTTTGAAGCTTAGTACCTTACTCTCGGGGGATGAATGCAGTAGATCGCAATTGCGATGTCGATGTTTCTGCATCCGACTAGAGAATCAAGAAAGCAATTATCTCGAGATAATTATATGGATCAGTCATAGTCTTACCATAATAGCCTACATAACGATGTTTTGTGGATTAGTTTCTGAAGCAGAAGAGGTGTGAGTTTCTTTCAATGAAAACAAAGTAAGATTTCAGATGCCAGAAAATAGACACCTGAAACTCTCACTAAATCCAAGTAATAACTCTACCTTTCTGAACCTTTGGATTTACTGCAACTTAAAGCAAGAAAAATTGAAGTAAATGAGAAACCACATGGCATATTATTACAGTTCTCTAACATTTGGAATCCAAAATTGCAAATCCTCCTTGTGTAATTCGAAAATAAGCCAGTATAGTCATAATTTTCTGAAAAAGGATCAAAACACAAAGATGGTAACCAAACAAACAATCAAAGGGTAATGAACAGCATAACAACATGATTTCATATGGCAGAAAGCTTTGAAAATTTTAACAAATAAAAACAGAGGTATGGTATTTGGCATCTTGTTTATGTTACCTTATGAAAATAAACAATCAAACAAAATAGGGAAACTCGCATATTCAGAAACTTCGTCCCTTGAATTCCCACCTTCTTCTCTTGAATTCACATTTAAAGATTTTCTAGGACTTCAGCACAATAATCAGTACATTTCTAAGGGTTCAGTGATGTTAGAATCGATAGGCATTGGGAAATATAAATTGGTGTCTTCGCCCCTTTACCTGAGGGCTCAAAAACAACCTCCGAAATCAAGAATGTGGAAGACAAAGAGTTGTTCCTGCCGAGCACTGCGCCGCATTCCTCTCCTTGCCGCCATTTTCATCTTCTTCTTCTTTGAAATAGCATTTGTGCCCTTTGCTCTTGTACTGATCGGTTCTTGAGTTTTGGAATTTCAAATTGTTGGTTTTGGGTTTTTAGGGACGAAGGAGAAGAAAACAAAAAAGTACCAATAATCCATCGATTGATTTGGTTTTGCAGGTAGCTTTGTTCATCCTCGCAATACCAAATAGTGATATCAGCAGCATACTATTTCGAAAAGACACTATCCCAGTACTTCGATTGAAGTAAAAATTTAGTCCATATACTTTTTAAATTTGTTCAAAATTTAATCTTGTACTTGTAGCCCGTGGTTACTTCTCTGCTAAATAATGAATGAGAATCAAATATGAGACCCACCTTAAATTTGAGAATCACTCTCCCAAAAAAATGACAATTTCATTCCTTCCAAAAAATCTGATCAATCACATTCTCATTCTCTATTTCGTAAGGCCCACACTATATTTATTAATTGTTTTACATACTTTACCCTCTCTATCCTTGATAATTGTCATAACTTTTTAATTAATTAGAAATACAAAATGTTATTTTTGTAATAATCATTTATCTGATTCCGATTCCAGATGAAAATAAACAACGTGAATAGGTTTCTGAATAAGTTTAATTGTTTAATTGTAATGTGTTTAATTGTTTTACATACTTTTCCCTCTCTATTCTTAATAATTGTCATAACTTTTTAATTAATTAGAAATACAAAAGGTTATTTTTGTAATAATCATTTATCTAATTCTGATTACAGATGAAAGTAAACAACATGAATACGTTTCTGATTTCGATTCCAGACAACTTCTAGTAAACACTATCAAAGGAATAAGATTTTCATTCTAATTGATTTTATTCCGATTAATTTTCTTTTTGATTCCTCTTCATTTCGATTGAAGTGAGGTAAACGAGGCCTAAATTATTTCAAAATTCAAACTAAGAAAACTAAATTATTACGTACCAAAATCAAATACTAAATCATTACTTTAATAGAAGTGTAGGGATCAAAAGTCTTTTAACCCTTTAGTTTTTCCATTTTCATGTTTATATGACTAAAAATCAATCAAACTGAAGTGAGGTTATGTTGTTTACTCTCAAAATTTGTAGTTGGTTTTTTTAGTACCTCAAAGGTAAAGGGCGAAGCACTGAAGGAACATAGTCGGTGCTTATTGAGCAAATATAGCAAAAAAAAATCAATACTTAGCGGAAACTAAAATGTAGAAAAGTTTAGAATGTCTTTAAAATGACAATTCTTTTATAAGACTTGTGATTTTATATTCGGTATATCATTGATATATCAACTATATATACGATATAAAGTATATCGTTGATATATCATTTCTTTGATATATGAAACAAGAAGTATATTAGCGATATATTTAGTTTTATATCTGTAATATTATTGCATACCCCTAATATACATGATATTCTCGATTTACTATTTTTCTTGATATATGTAATAAGAGGTATATCAACGATATAAGTATTAGATATATCATTGATTTACTGTTCTATAGGTGATCTTTAATCAATTTTTTTTCCATTTAGTTTTCAATAATTTCTATTGTGCCTACGGTTAATGGTTTTTTATAAGCTACTTCTAAATTTTTCTTTAATAATCAATGGAGAAAATAAATAATAAACAAAATAAAAAAATGTGATGAATGAAAAATAATTTTTGAATAATAAAAAAAGAACAATAATATGAAAACATTAACTTAGCTTGAGAAAATTAAAGAGTAAAATGGGTAAAAAATATTACATGATATACTATGCCATTGATATACTTCATATTAAACATATTTTTGATTTAGTATACCATTGATATACTTCATATTAAGTATATCTTTGATTTAGTATACCATTAATATACTTTATATAGGTATATCAACAATGTATATATATATTATTGATATATTTC
>JAOANK020000013.1:4929179-4942489 GCA_026257165.2 Telfairia occidentalis
AAATGAGATTTAAATGTTGTATATATGAATAAGGATTCATATTCGGAAAAATAGTTTTTTCGAAAACCGGGATCGGTAGTAAAATAATAGTATTTTATTATTTGATAATAAAATAATAATTTAAATTAAAATTGTTTTAATTTAAATTATTTATATTTTGTTTTGTTTTAATTTATGAAATTAAAATTAGAAAATCAAAATTAATTATTAAAAGAAAAAAAATGGAGAAAATGGAAATGGATGAATATCCATTTCCATTCTCTCTTTTCACCTTATCTTGCCACCACCATAGCCATGCTACCTCACCATGATTGAGTATCAATCTTTGGTGAGGTAGTTGTGCATGATTTTCTCTATAAATTAGAGCTAATTTCGTGCACAATTAAGTTTGATGAAGTGGTTGAATTAGCTCCCAAACCTTGGTGTTCATGTGTTGAACATAAACCAAGTTGCACCTTTTCTCCTCCCTAATTCACCAATCGAGGGATCCTTCCATCCCGTTCCTAGGCTGGAGAATAGCTGAGAAGACACTAGTGGTGGTTCGGGGCTTGTTCGTGATCAAATTTACTAGAGATGGAGGGAGAATTTGTGCATCAAAGGTCGGTTTCCATTTTCTCTGTTTTCTCTCATTCAAGCATGAGTTTATCCTTTTAATTAAGCTAATTAGAGTGCATATGATCTTATTTCGTTGCATATGTATGTTGATACATCCTTCACCATCAAATAGGTGTCTGTAGCCTCCCAGAATCTAGAGAATATTCTGTCTATCGATATGCTGCAGCATTCTACATAGCGAATGCTACTAGGTCCTGCCGCATTTTTACTTTTGTTCGAACTTGCTAACTGCTCCACTTATCTTCCCTAATTCAGTCATATGTAAATACACCACTTAATTCAGTATGATATACTTAAGCAAAGAATGCAAACGTAATAATCTCAATGTGCATTCATGTTATTCTCATGCTATGACACCATAAAAACATTCAAACACTCACTCCTAGCGGCATAATAACTCTCTTTTGGAGAGTTACCAATGGTTAACCGATGAAGCTCAAATCAACATGTTTAATATCAAGAACAAGGTAAATCAGTAGGCATAGGTAACAGTAAGAACAACTTACATTGCATTGCTGCTTCATTTATTCTTACTTCATGAATGAAACATTATAATTAACAGTAGAATAATTAATAAACATCAACGCCTCAACAAATATGTTTCATTAATACAATACAATGAGCCTAAATGTACAAATCATCATTCATACCTACCTCATATTCTTCACATCAGCCATCAATCGAACCCATCCAACCAGCAATCCACTAAATCCCTTTTATTTCCGGCATCTGCATGCAGAAATAATGATGAAAATAAAAAGCGGCAAAAAAGTTAGATTGGGTGGTCCACGCAGCAAAACGAGTCATGGCAAATGGGAACGGACCATCACCCACCATACCAAACCCTTCCATTTTTTTACATGCAAATGCAGAAACAATGATAAAAATGGAAAGGGGGAAGGGATCGAATAGGTTAGTCAAACCAACAAGGAGAATCAAATCGAATCAAGGGTGGAGTTGGGGTTAATGACTCAAAAAGGTAAGACAAAATCGAGGGTGAGCAGAATTGAGGGTTAGGTTAGGGTTAGTAAATAAAAAATTGTAAGACATAATAGATGATGAATTAAATTGATGGTGAGATTAGGGTTATTGACTGAAAATTTGTAACACTAATAAGAAGATGAACCAAATTGTTAATTAGGGTTGGACCTTTCATTTTGAGAAAACAAAAAGGGTTTGGTTTGAAAAAAAAAAATGGGTGAGAAACAAAAGCAAAAACTTACCTCACAAATCTATACAATGAGAAGAGAAATTGAGAGGGGCGAGAGAGAAATCATATTTATTCTTTTAATGAAGGGGAAGACAAAGAGGGGGGCGGAGAAAAAGAAAATTGTCCATAACTCATCGATATGGAAAGAATGAAGGAGAAAAGAATAGATGATCTAGAGAAAATTAAGAGGAATGCACAGAGTGAATGAGAGGACAGAGCCATAGAACCCATTTGCATTGACGAACGAAGTAGAAGACGACGGGGGTTTCTATTCAGAAACCCTAGATCCAATGACTAGGTGAGTGGAAAGGAGACAGTTGTTAGGGTTAATGCCCTAAACCTCGTGGTCTTGTAATTGTTTACTTCTTATATGTACTCAAATTGTTTATTTAATAAAATAAGAGTTATTTTATTCGACATTAGTGTGCATAAACTCAATCTAATAAACTAGGATGCAAGGTTATTTTATGAAAGATTAAACATGTATGTGGAGACATACAGGTGGATCATGTCTAAGGAATAACCTGAATGGTCTGTACTATATGGATAAAGTTGGGTGCCTTATCCTTGTGACACTACGGATACGACCTGCTTTGTGATTGTTACAAGTGTTGTAAAATGTCACAAACGTTTCTATCCTAAACGTTCATGTGGAGACATGTGAGTGGGGGGTATCCTATATACGTGAGACATGATAAGACCGGATCATGAAGTGATTCATTTCTCAGTATAACATCGTTGCTAAAAGAGACTTACACTTCATTAGGATGATCATAGGTGATTCGACCTTAATCCTGAGTCAGTTGTGAACTCCTGACTATGAAGACAATCCTTTGATTAGTATGTGTGAGAGTGGCTAGATACACGACTCAATAAGCCTACCTCTTTGAGGATTTGTCTAAGCAGGGAGTTGGGAACTCAACTCCACAAGATTGAAATTCATACATTTTAAATTGCTCGCTAAAGGGCTGATATCGGGCCTTGAACAATGAGGCGCCTCACCTTCTCACTGGCAAGAGAGGGGTCTAGCTCATAGTTGGACTATGACTATATTGTTCATTAGAGGTATTAGTGGTGCTTTAGAAGTTAGAGATAGCATAGGGGTAAAACGGTAATTTTACCCAACTGTGATTACGAGCAATTGTGAATGATCGACTTACTGTTGATTGATTAAATCCATGGGCACAAAAATATATCTACAGTGCGAACAGTACAGTTGTCGGTCTTTACTTGAGTGACCGACAGTTAATGAATATTGATTAAATTAATTAAAGAGTTTAATTCATTAATCTTGTATCATTGGAGCTTCAAACTGATGGGTCCATAAAGTCCACTTGCTAGCTCGTTATGGATTATGCAAGAAATAATATTTTGGGAATAGTTTGAATAATTCAAATTATTTTGAGGGAACATATATAGTATAATGTATATTGATACATTATAATATATAGTTAATTATAATATGATTTATAATTAAACCATATAATATGTGAGAATTTAAGTTTTGAAGAAGATTCAAATCATGTTTATATGAATGGGATTCAGATAAATACTATAGGTTAAAAATTTAATATGAATAAGATTCATATTGAAACCATAGATTAAAAGAGAGAGATATGCACTTAATTTGATCAATGTGCATATTATATAGTTAATTAATTATGAGACAATTGATTAATTATATTAGTTATTTTATTAACATTTTATTACTAAAAATCAAATTAACTCCCCACTAATGAGGAGTTAATGACTGAACGTGGGAATCTCACTCTCTCTCTTTCATTTTTCTCACAATATATATCGATATGTTGTGAACACAGAGGTTTGATGTTATTCTTTTTTTTGTGAACACAAAGGTTTGATGATTTCATTTTTTTTTGGTTTTACGTTATATCCTCTGCCTCACCAAAAACCAAGAGATCCCACCATAAAATTTCTTGATCCTTTCAGTGTAGCAAGATGTCCGTGTGGTGGTGTTCGTGTTTGTCACTTAGCGTGGAAATAATCGTGTTTGAAGAAAAAGATCTTCAGAGGTAAACTTTTAATTCTCCCTTCTCTGTATTTGACTTTTGTGCATGTTGATTTTCCAAATTGAATGTTGAATATATTCAATCGCTTCCGTTGGGGATTTAGTCCCATCAATTGGTATCAGGACAAGGTTAGAATGCCTTAAATATTGAATTTGGATCTAAAATCAGAGATTAGGTGGGTGTTTTTTTACTACATTATGAATGTTCGTTTGCAAAAATTGATGATTACAAATTTTGGCACTTAGATTTACTACTTTAATACCATTAAAGTTCTAAGGGCTCGTTGTTTTGGGCATTTAAATTCTACTTTTGAGTTTGTAAGTTCGTGTCTTGAAGATTAGCAAGAGTTGCTGCAAGAACGGAGCAAGAAGGGAAGAGTTCGGAAGTAGAGGAGAGGAGAAAAGTTGCAGCGTTGAGCATGGCATTGAGACATTGTGCTCAATGCCGCAAATCATAAGGCCAAGCTTTGCAACACTAGGCAACAGCGTTGCAACACTATTGCTTAGCATAGCGACGCTGCGTTGAAGCATGGCGCAACGTTGAGGCAAAGGCACAACATCTCGATGTTGTTGCCTAGCTTGGCAACACTGTACCACAGTGTTGCACAACGCTGCTATAAGGGCTGGCGTCGCTACGCTATGGCGCAAGGTCGCGACGCTGTGGACACTGAACGTGCTTCGTGGGATCGTGCAACAGTTATTTTTTATATATAATTTTTTTATTATGTGAATTTAATTACTTTGTTTAATTATTTATTTTAGTTACTTACGCTAATATAAATTAGTTATATTAGTATAATTAATTTAGGGGCACCAAAATTTGGTTCATTTTGCTATTCATTTGATGTATAATTTTTGTTGCATATTGTATGCCATATAGTTTTAAAATCGCACCTTAGGAAAAATATGTGTCATGCTTTTTATTCACTATAAGTGTTATAACTAAAATGCATGTATATTATTTTTTTTCTTTTTCATTCATGACCTAATATAAGAGTTATAGTTAGTATGATGAATGAAATTGAAATGCATTGAGTATGACATTACTTAGAATATAAATGCTATATTTTAATTGAATGTCACGATAGATGCATGTTATAGGTTTCACTCATTTATTAATGTTATATTATTAATGAATTACAATTAAAACCTATAATATAGAATTGCATGCATACATAGGTCCATTTTAAAAAAAAATAGTTTAAAATTAACTGAGATAGACTTATGTGGATAAATTACTAATGTGATTAAAAATTTAGTTAATCTTTTAATAACCTTTTAATAGGATTAATTTGCCTAATAAAAGACTACATTTATAAAATAAATTGTCCATAAGTGACCTTTGTCTAACGAAGGTTCTGTCTATGAAAGGGCTATTTAAGCTGATGGAAACGGATCACCCCTACTTGGGAACCGACCTGGAAGGTGAATTGGACAAATTATTTTATAAGCATGCAATAAATAATTCAAATTGTTAAAGAGTTTAATAAGTTGAATTATGTATTGTTAAAACTATGCAATAGAAGAGTTATATTGGGCTAATTTTAACAATGACTTAGATAAAGTTGTTAGCCAGAATTTTAACTAAGTAATGAACCCTAAGTAAAACATTCAGTGGGAGAAAAAGATATATATGATATGTAAATTTTCTCTCACGTATCTCCCCAAAAGTTCACACCATGAGATCTATGTTCGGCCTCGTGGCACCGATTTGCTTATGTCCCCCTTAGGAAGGTGTTTGCATAGGTCAATAACAAGGTGAATGGAGAGAATGTTTATAGTGAGGGCGAAAGGGATGTGTACCATCACATCCCACAGTCTCCTTCATTAGTTTGTTGTTTCGTTTCATGTTGGGCCTCGTGGCACCGCTTGCTTGTGTCCCGTTCAGGAATGTGTTTGCATGAAATTAAACTAAAACTCCAGAAATGGATAGGATCACTTTAGCTTTTGGCCCAATCATCTTTTTTCCTTAGGTTGGCTTATTGAGGCAGAACTCTAGGGTCTAAATTGTTAAGAGTTAATAATTTCTTGACCGAAACAATGTTGACTAATTGTCATAAGGGTAATTGTTATCCTGGTGTGATGATTAGTTGAGAATGTCTCAATTTAATGAAGGAATGATTGACCTCCCTTAGGTGGTTTTCATTTCGACCCATTGACGCATCATTGCAAAATTAGCTATCACATAGGGTACATAAAGAATTTTGCTAAAATATGATTGGATTTAATAGGTTTTTCACGGTACTAATATAAATAATTTGCATGTTTCAACAAAATGTCAAGCGCATTAATTAACCTTCTAAGTGTTGATAAACTTGTTGGCGAGAACTATACAAGTTGGAAAAATAACTTGAATATTGTGCTAATCATCGATGACCTGTGATTTGTTTTAACGGAGGAGTGTCCTCTGGTCTCTGCTACTAATGCAGCTCGAAATGTTTGCGATGAATATGAGAACTGGGTCAAAGAAAACGAGAAGGCCAAAGCCTACATCTTAGCCAACATGACTAATGTTTTGCCTAAGAAACGTGAATCCATGGTCTCTACTCTGGAGATCATGGGTTTCATGTAGAATTTGTTTGGACAATCGTCCTCACAGATCAAGCATGAGGCTCTGCGACACCTCTTCAATGCCCGTATGCAAGAGGGATCATTCATTCGAGAACATGTTCTCAACATGATGGTCCCCTTTAACGTGCCAGAGATGAATGGTGCAGTCATCGATGAAAACAGTCAGGTTAGCATAATTCTGATCACACTGCCAGATAGTTTCATATAGTTCCATAGTAACGCTGTTATGAACAAGCTAAACTACACCATGACCTCTCTTTTTAATGAGCTACAGACTTTCGAGGCCCTGATGAAAGTCAAGGGGCAGAAAGAGAAGGGACAGCCAAATGTTGCTTCTTCCTCCAGGAAGTTCTACAGAGGTTTGACCTCTGGAACTAAGTCTGTATCATCTTCTTCAGGCCCCAATAAATGGAAGTAGAAGAAATGAGGTCAAAAGGGTCAGAAAAAGGTTAACCTTGTTGTAGATTCAACACTAGCCAAAAAGGCCAAGGTTGCGAAAGGAAATTGTTTCCATTGCAATCAAGAGGGACATTGGAAACAAAACTGTCCCAAGTATTTAGCAGAGAAAAAGAAGGCCAAAGAAGGTAAATACGATTTACTTGTGTTAGAAACTTGTTTAGTGGAGAATGATGATTCTGCCTAAATGATTGATTAAGGGGCAACTAATCACATTTGTTCTTCTTTTCAGGAAATTAGTTTTTGGCAACAGCTTAAGACTATCGAGATGACCATGCAGGTTAGCATGGGACAGGTCGTCTCAGCGGTTGTATTGGGAGGCTTGAAGTTGCCTTTACAAAAATCTTACATTTTATTAGAAAATGTTTATGTAGTTCCTGGTTTGAAGAGGAACTTGATTTTTGTAAATTGTTTGATTGAATAGTCTTATTCAATAATTTTTTCTTTAAATATAGTGTTTATTTACAAGAATGGAAATCTTATTTGTTCAGCAAACTTAGAAAGCAACTTGTATGCGCTAAGACTGTTAGTATCAAAAGCACTCTTTAATACTGAAATGTTCAAAACTGTTGTAACTCAAAATAAAGAACAAATATTTTTTCCTAATAAAAATGCCCATCTTTAGCATCTAAGATTAGGTCACATTAATCTCAATAAGACTGAGAGATTGGTTAAGAGTGGACTTCTAAGTGAGTTATAAGAAGACTCTTTACTAGTATGTGAGTCATGTCTTGAAGCCCAAATGACTAAAAGCCCTTTTACTGGAAAAAGGTCATAGAGCCAAAGAACCCTTAGAGTTGGTACATTTAGACCTTTGTGGTCAGATGAATGTAAAAGCTCGAGGAGGGTATGAATATTTCATCTCTTTTATAGATGATTACTCAAGATAAGGGTATCTCTATCTAATGCAACATAAGTCTGAAGCCCTTGAAAAGTTCAAGGAGTACAAGGCCGAGGTTGAAAACTTGTTAGATAAAATGATAAAAACACTTCGATCCCATCGAGGTGAAGAGTATATGGACTTGAGATTCTAGGACTATATGATAGAACATGAAATTACATCCCAACTCTCAGCACCTTGTACACCTCAGCAGAATGGTGTATCAGAAAGGAGAAATAGAACCCTGTTAGACATAGTTCGGTCTATGATAAGTTACGCTCAGTTACTTGACTCATTTTGGAGGTATGCAGTACAGATTGCAGTTTATATCTTGAACAATGTTCCATCCAAAAATGTTTTAGAAATACCTTGGGAATTGTGGAAAGGTTGTAAAGGTAGTTTACGACACTTCAGGATCTGGGGTTTCCCAATGCACGTGCTTGAGGAAAATCATAAGAAATTGGAACCTCGTTCAAAGGTATGCCTATTTGTAGGGTACTCCAATGAAACGAGAGGTGGTCTCTCATTAAAAAATAATATAAAAAAAAATAAAAAATGCATGCTAAAGTAAGATCTACTCAAATGCCTCAATAATAAGAAAATTTAAAATACATTGATCCCTGGTAACAACACCAAAAACTTGATCGCACCCAACAATGCGTTACGGTAATTGCACAGGTCAATCGTATTAATAAAACGACCTAAAAGACTAAGTATCATCCTCTGGAGATCGGGATTCCTAATTCTCTTAGTTACCGATTAATTCTTTAGATTTTATTTAGGGAAACAGAGAACGATTCTAAACTAGAACGAGCAATAGAATGAGGCACACTAACTGTAGAAAATCAAGAGATGGGTGATGCTAGGGTGTTGGTGTATTGAACGATGCAATTAGTCTATGAACTCACTCCCGAAATGCATTTTCTTGCCAATTAGCCCAAGCCTAAGGTTGATTAACTCGGGTTTTCCCCTCTTGATGTCTACGAACCTCACAAATAACTCCTTATTTGATGTCTCCCAATAAGAAATTAAAAGAGGCATAAAGATAACTCGTCACGGACCTCATACGTTTCTCTATGACTTTCACACATAGAAGAACCTATGTTGGTCTTCTCAAACCCTAGCGGCAAAATGATGAATATATATTGGACTTGCCGATAGCGTCTTGATGCCACCCCTAGCGTCTCAATACTGTCTGATGCTTCAATAAGTGAAATGCACGTTTTGCAGGAGGATGGGACTAGTGGTAGCTTCTTAATGCTACATGGAGTGATGCGGCTGGCTGTGGGCGCGTGTATGTTCGCAGAGTTGAGATGCCCAATGCTGTCTTATTTACAATGTGAGCTCGTGCGCGTGTGAGTACCACGACGTTGAGACACCAAGGGGCAGCGTCTCAAAGCTGCCTAATTCCATCGTTCACCCATGTATGCCCTTGCAAAATTTGGGTATTTCAATGCCCTAGCCTAGCGTTGGGATGCCCAACCTCAGGTCTTCAGTTATTTTGGCGTCATTTTTTGTTCCTTGGCCAATTTAGCTCTTTTTGGGCTCATTTTTAAACTTAAACTGCCCTGAATCCATATTTTCGCCTCCAGAAGCTCGCTTCCTACAAATTCAACACTTTAAGCATCAAAGTACACCTGAAAGCACACAAAACTACTAGAATTTAGGCTCTAAAATAACACTTTTGGAGTGCTATCAACTATCACAAACTTCTAGTTTTGCTAGTCTCGAGAAAAAATAAAACACGAAACATATAAGAGAACTCAAATGGTAGCATCCTTCAGACTCCTAACTCACTGCACAATGACAAGTAATGAGACAATAAAGGAAATGTTCATACACATTCTATCAATGAGAAAGTCCAAGGCCAATTCTTATCATCTCTTGTGTGTGTGTGCAAGCCCATCCCATTCTAGTCCATACAAGCATGTAGTGAATTTAATAAGGTTTTGCCTCTACTGCCCCTACTCTATGATCGCATCATTGCATAATCACAAGTGTACGGGTCAGTTTTAGTATAGTGAAATTGAGTATCGAGTGTTGTCCTCTTGATTAAGTTTCAAGTTTAATTAAGTACCATAGTTACTCACACCTCATTTTATCTAAGGAATCGACTAAGTTACGCTACTCCTACACCAAACTAAATGGAAATGACATATGGAGAGCGTGTCTTAGACCAAATTAACATGTTTTGGAATAATACAGTTTATTAACAAAACATACTTTTCTATTACGATGCAATCATAAGCAGAGATTGCTCTAATGTTCAACTTTCGCTCTCGAACTCAGTTAGTCTCTCACTGACATGCACACTCAACCTCTCGATCTATTACCCATACACTAGCAAGGCATTACAAACTTTTCACTAATTACCATCCCTTAAAAGAATCATTGTGATCCCTCACAGTTCACAAATAATTCCCCTAGAGATAGTAATTCATGCTTCTATTGGTAAACTCCCACTCTCGCACGATGATTTACAACATTCATGCATTCAATATTCTAATCTAAATTTTAATCTCTCAAGCTAAAACTTAAATCAATCCAATAGTTTAATCTTTGATCAGAAGATTAAAAGGCATTAGGTATATAAACACATGCATGAACTACAACGAGATAAGAAAAATCTATAATATTAAACAAGCATAAAAACGTCCCAACGCATTAAAAAACAGTCTAAGGTAGACTCCCGCTACTCAAATCTACAATAAAAACATAAACTCCCTCAAGAAGATACAAAATGAAACTAAATCTACAAAGGGTAAAAAAAATCACCCATAGATGCATGCCACACTAATTCCCGTCACGAAGCCCACAATCTCGAGTCTCAAATCGCTCTAGAGACTCCAAGGGATGCTCTTCTTCTTCTGAAAAATTGTACTTCAATCTGTGGCCTGCGTACTAATTTTTCTATTTCAAATCACATACACATCACAACAAATCATGAATAGTCATAATCCCCAACATGTAAGCATGGAGAGTTCAACTATTCAGCATACGATCAGGTGATTAATTAATCATACCATTCAATCAAATTGAAAAAATTTATCCAGAAATTCAAATATCATCTAACTCAATAAATAGCCACAATTTTAATGATCTCAGCAAACAAATTCACAAATCTAACCTAGCAGAACACAGTACTCAAGACACCCCTACCCCAAATTTAAACACATGCATTGCCCTTAATGTATGAAAAAGAAGACAAAGTAAGGAAAGTAATCAGTACATGCCTAGAGTTCGATCCACAATATGACAGGCAGGTGGACTAAGTGCGGTTATGCTATGTCTCCTGAAAAAAGAGAGATAGATGTGAAATTTATGAGAACTTGGCAAGCTACTACTAAAAGCCACAACAACTCAACAAAAGAAGGGAAAGACATTTGGGTTGCCTCCCAAGAAACACTTGGTCTTAAGTCCCTAGCTTGACGGGACATGAAACGCTCATTCTTTTATCACCATGTCCTTGACCCACTGTGCCTCCTTCCCACATTCATTCTTTACCTAACGAAGCACATTCAGGAAAATGTTTTCTTCTACTTTGATCACATTAGCAGGTATAACGACATGAATAGAAGAATGAAGAAAAATGTACCTATAATGCCAGGGTAGGGGTTTTAATTTTATCTAAGGTGGCTTAACATTCAAATATTCTCTCTCATTTTCAGCAGGCAAAGAATATTATCAACAGTAGGATGGCCAATAGAAATCACAACACAATGCATATTATCAACAACAGACTCACCGTAGGGGATACATGCATATTCTCAGTTCAAATTCCTAAACTACCACAAGTGGGGTTCAACATACATTTTCCTTTATAAGACATATCAGAAATCTTAGAATTCAGAGTTTTAGCGCAACCATTCTCTAAAATATCCAACTTTCAATATGTACCTACCTTAGGAGAGCTCTTAAGAGCTCAATAAATGTCGAAGTTTACCTCCTCGTCATTTACCTTTAAAGTCAAGGTGCCTTATTAGACATATATTAAGGCCCTTCCCATGGGCAAGAATGGTCTTCTAGATATGATGGACATCTCGGAGTCCTCTTCCATGTCTACTACTACAATGTCTGCAGGAAATATGAACTTATGAATTTTTATCAACACATCCTGTAACACCCCGTAAAATTATTTTAATTTTAGTGTAGGTAGTAATGAAGACATTTTTCTTATGTAATTTGGATATTTTTTTGGTAGAATTTTTTTATTATGAGAGAAATAAATTGGGTTAATGTGAAAGAATTAATTATTGTAATTTTTGAGGATTTCTTGTTAGAAATAAATAAATAAATAAAATAAAATAAAAAGGAATAATTATTGGTTAATGTCATTTTTGTAATTAAGCTAAATGAGTTAGGGTTAGGGTTCCCAAGTGCATCCTATATAAGGATAAGTTAGGCCCTAGCCCCTTCAATTTTATTTTCCAAAAGATAGAAAAAGGAAAAAAGGGGAAAAAGTTGATTCTTTTCCTTCCCCTCTCCCTCTCGATTTTTTCTCTACATTGGCCACAGTGTCTAGCAGCATCAACTGCAGAACACAGCGGTCAAAATCTAGTTGGTGTGCCGGTAAAAAGTTTCGGTAAGTGTTCTTGTGTCTTGGATTATTTTCTTGCCGTTTCTCTTCACAAACAAATGATCTTTCTCGATTCTGGCAGTAGGAGGCTATGGTTTGTGTGAAACCTCAATTCTGGCAGGTAAGAACGTTGGATGCATGTTTTTTTAGGGTTTTGTTTGACACGACATTAATCGCATTTTTCCTTTTTTTTTCGGCCCAAAAAGTTGATTTTTGAGTGCAACTAGGAAATAGACCCTAAGGACCAGATCTACACATTGGTGAAAATGGAACGTCGATTAGAGTAGAGGTGGGCCCTCACACGCTAGAAGAAGATGCAACACGTAGGCTGCGCGTGAGCCACACGCGCAACTTGGGTGAGTGTGGAGTCAGATTGGAGCGTGGTCGGTGGCGTTGGAATCATAGTGACCTGAAGTTTCAGGTTCGAAGGCACGTGTATTGGAATTTGGAGGCGCACTGGCGGCGATGCATGTGGCAATGCATGAAGGTGCGTGCGGCATCGCTTGGGCTGGTTTTTCCTAAACAGTAAGCTCCCCTCAGTGTTTTGTCATTGTATGTAGCCTTGAAAGTTGTTAAAAAGTAGTTTTAAGATAAATTTGTTAGTAAATTTCATGTTTGACTTTAGGTTGAGCAAGCGTGCTTTAATCGGTTCTTTAGGAAGCTTATAGGCCTTGGTCGAGGTAAGTAACTTTACTTACGGACCCGTAAGGGCTTAGGTTAGATGATGTATGCATATAGATGTTCCATGTGTATGTATGAAGGATAGTTTGTAAGTAGGAAGATATGTGATATATGATTTCATGATGTGGGATGTGGGATGTACGATTTGACATGCTTAAGTGATTCCTACTATGTATATAAGCATGCTTGGAAAGTTTTTGCTAAATTATGATTGCCGATGTTTATTTTGATACGACATGCATGATGTAGATGTTAAGATTTCATGTCGTATGTATGTGGGACCTTGCATGAA
>JAOANK020000013.1:4951010-4974574 GCA_026257165.2 Telfairia occidentalis
ACTATTTTGTATTATTAAAAATTTTAACAAGTATTTTTAATTAGTTAAAAACACTTTTTGAAATTTTAATCAAACATTATTAATTTTGGGAAAAAAATATTTTTTTTTCTATCAATAAACAGTTTAAAAGTCATACCAAACATATCCTAAATATGTTTATACCGAATTTTTATTATAAAAAATTTCGTATAGAATGAAGCACACGCATCGTTTTTTGCGTATGCTTTACTTATATAATATGTAGGGCATGTGTGAAGCTAGATCAAGATTAACAAAAACACGCGAGATTTTGAGATAAATCAAAAGCCAAAAGTAGGTGAGTGAGAAATTAAGAGTGTGTTTGGTATGACTTTTAAACTGTAAATGTTTATTTATTGATAGAAAAAAATATTATTTTTTTCAAAATTAATAGTGTTTACTTAAAATTTCGAAAAATTCTTTTAACTAATTAAAAATACTTTTTAGAATTTTTAATAATAAAAAATAGTTTAAAAATGTGTACAACCATATAAAATATATTTCAAACTTTTTAAAATTAACTGTTTAATTAATTTTCTTCCAAAAATTTTTATATAATAAATGTTTAACTTAAAAACATTTTTTTAAAAAGTTATACCAAACATGCACTAAGACTAGTCGAATAATTATAATTATATATGCAGGCTCCGTTTTCATTAAAATATCTTGAAATTAGTTGATAAGAAAAATGTGAGAGGTGTGTATAATTATGAGATTTATTATGGTTATATTAATCGTCATGTTTTTTTATTTTTTAATTAATAAGAGGAGTTAGCCAAATCTCATCTTCAAAAGTATAACAAAATGGGGTCTATAAAACTGAATTAGTATATTAGGTTACATTTTTATTACGTATTATATATTTTTACAGTTTTGATATTGTTTTCATCTACTTTAAGTTTATTAGAGTTATTAGACATGTTTAAAATTTCATTGCAATCTCTCTAAATGCCGTTGATCAAGATTTAATTATTGATCCCTAGTGCCACTTTTAGATTTTATATAACAAAAAAAAAAAAAAGATAATGGCATCGTAATCAAAGACTCAACTAAACACTTTTTTTTTTTTTAGTTCAACATGTGGGAGTGGAAGTTTGAACCTTTGACTTCTTGGAATTTTTTTTTTCATGTATTGATAGGGACAACTATGATATAGTCAACTTTGGACATAAGCCCTCATAGTTTTGACTTTGTTCACTCCAAAAGTTCTCATACCAATGAAAATATTGTCCATCATTTATATATCCATGATTCTCCCATTGTCTAGCCAATGTGAGATTTTGGTCGCACACCGAACAATTATTTTAAGAAATTTTATTTCATGATAGAGAAAAAAAAATGGCTTGACATAGTTGTCTCTAGTATGCAAGGAGAGATACCTCTCGAAAGAAGCGAGAAAAAAGCAAGCAACAAGTTGAAAAAGTCTTTTTACCCTTTAAATAATAATGTCAGCCTCATAGAGCTCCAACCTATAGGCAAAAACATTGAAATGAATTATTCAAAAGCAATAAAATTTTAATTTAGATTGAAATTTTTGGGGAGGAAGTGGGGATCAAAGAAAAAAGACAATTAAAAGAAGTGGGCATCTGATTTTATGTTCAAGTTGGAGAATGATTACTAGCCTAGTAGCTTTTGAGCTTATATGTAGATTAATGCAAGATACTCTTCAATTATATATCTTACAAATCTTGCAATCTTTTATTGCTTTTGGTTCATAGCTCCATTTTGAGAGCGAAAGAAAAAAAGGATTATTAAAAGCATACAAACAAAAGCTTTTATAGCTCAACAAAAATGTATATTTAGATAGTCAAATCAATCACAGCTCAATTGGTTAGGATATATCTTCTCGATTTGTTCGAATCTTCATCTCCGCATGTTGTTGAACTGAAAAAAAAAATGTATATTCTTTTTTTAGTTCAACAGCATGTGAAGTGGAAGATTCGAACCCATGACTCTACTTGGTCAGAGAGATATGCCTTAATCAGTTGAACTATGCTCAGTTTGACCAAAAAAAAAATATATTCAGATAGAAGAGATTCAAACATATTTAATACCATAAGTTTAATGTTTTTTAGTTGTTAGTTATATTTCTTAATATATTTTAATGTTGCTTGGTTGAAAAAATATATCTTAACCAGTTGAGCTATGTTCAAGTTGGCGTCTTTTGTACTTAAATTTACCTAGCTAGGTATACAACACCAAATAAAGTGACATTTTAAACCAAGTTAAATCTAATTCAAAATGATTTAGTTTAGTTTTTATATATATATCACAATTTATGAATCTTCTTAATTAGTCCAAATGTTTAAGAAAAAATTCAAATCAATTTTAAATTTATTTTTATCCTTTGAAAATATTAATTATGATTGTAAAAGATGCAAACAGCCATAAATCAAATCAAATGGGAATCAAAACAATTCATTTGATATTGAGTTTTACAGTTAACGATTTGGTCTTGATTGAATTATTTCTTTAAAAAAATAAAGAATAAATTAATAATTTTAGTCTCATTTGATAACTATATTTTTTTTGGTTTTGGTTTTTCTATTTCATATTTTTTATTTTTTGTTTTTAAAAAACAAAAACCATATATGATTGATAATTGTTTTTTGTTTTTTATTTAAAAAAAAAAACTGAAAATTAAACTTGTTTGATAACTGTTTTGTATTTTCTATTTTTTAAAAAGTTCGAGAAAGAAAAATACGTAGAGACATGAATAATAAACATTTAAAAACATAAACATAATTTTTTAGAGAGAAAAGTTAGTTAGAGAAATTTTAGAGAGAGAAAAAAATTTTAGAAAGAAAAAATTAAGAAAGAGAATTTTAGTTAGAGTTATTCAAAAAGTAGTTAGAAACATAGAAAAAAAAATTAAAGAGAGAAAAATTTTAGATGAAGAAAATTAAAGAAAATAATAAAAGTGTAGAGAAATAATAAAGTTGAGAGAAAAATATATGATACAAAAAAAATTAGAAAGATAAAAAAAATATTTGTAGTGAGAGAAAATTTAGATAGAAAAATTTTAGATAGAAAAAAGTGAGAGAGTAATTTTAAAATATAGATAGGTTAGAGAGAACGATAAATTTAGATAGAGAAAAATTTAGAAAAAGTATTAAATTTGTAGAGAGAGAAAAGAGAAATAAAAATGAAATGTATACTAAGATTAGAGTTTTAGAGAGAGAAAAATAAATAAAAGACATGTAAAATTTTACAAAGAAAAAAAGAGAAATTTAATGGAGAGATGTGTCAAAAAAAAAGAAAAAAAAAATTTAGAAGCAAAAATGATTAGTTTTAAAAAAATAGAAAACTATTTTTAAAAACTATTTTTTTTGGTTTTTGAAATTTTTTTACAATTTTAAAAATGTTTTTAAAAAACAGAAACTTAATTGGTTACCAAACAACCTTATTTTTGAAAAACTAAAAATAAAAAACAAAATTGTTACCAAACGGACCCCTAATGATTCGAAAGTCGAATGAGAAAAATTAAATTAATATACAGTTAGTGATGTGTGTGTATTTGTATGTGATATTTAATTGATAGTTGAATGTTAACATCAAATGTATATAAGTGCGCTTTTGACATCTAAAAAAACTATATAGTTAAACCATCATTATTATATTTCTCCATCCACTTTGAAATTTCACATCACATATTTCATTATTTCACAAACCCTAACATTAGTCTATCAGAAAAATAAGTAGATGGATGCTAGGCTAGTTGAAAAAACGTATATATCCAAACCCCACAAAACACTATCTTATAAATTTTAATTTTGTAGCGCCTAATTCATATGTAGATGATAGAACTAAGCTACAAATAATGTTGTACCTTTAAACAAATTTTGGCCGTTGATGAAACATGCAATATATAATTGGTAGATGACGTAGGATCTTACTTTTAAGGAGCTCCAATAATAAAAAATTATACTATAAATTATAGTTAGCTTTTAGGTTTATAGCATCCTCATCAAAATCTTGATATATTTTTATTTAAATATTGACTTTTCACTTCCTACAATGTTTTAGATACTAATTCAATATATGATGCTTATTTTATAAAATAGGTTAAATTATACAAATTATTCCTAAACGTTAGGGGGAGTTTTAATTATGCTCCGATCGTTTCAAATATTTCATTTTTATCCTCAACTTTTTAAAAATATTCAAAAACATCCTTCCCCTTTCCGTCAAATTTATCGATGAAAAAAACAACAAAAATGTATGTAGCAGTGAATTGTAAAAAAAAGAAGGACATGCGCCATATAGGTAGTTTCAGTTATCTATATCTAAACTTTTGAGATACATTTCAACTATGTCCTCTAAAAAAACAATATTTTTTATCCTATCCCTCTCCCGGGGAATGATACCACTTTTAATATGACCTAAGACCTTTTATTTTTTTTATAGCTCACAATCATATTAGATTTTCCTCTTCATTTTAATAAAAAAGGTAATGAAGGATTGTTTCGAACAATTTTCAAAAAGTGGGTTACACTAAGACTTTTTTTAATTATATAATTAAGGTATAATTATTGAAACTTATCTCAAAATTTAGAGACATAATTGAAACCACTTGTGACATCTATGTGTACACCTCACAGCTCAACTCACCACTACATCACATATCTATTTTCTTTTTTAGCTAAAAATTTGACAGAAATGTATTTTTTTCAAAATACTTTTAAAAGGTTGAGGGTAATTATAACTTTTAAAACAATAGGGATATAATTAATTGAACTCTCCTCGCATATTTTGTATAATTTAACTTGAAAAATATTAGAGATTCTTAAACTTTTTAAAAATATATACTTTGTTACAATTCTCAAACATATTAGAAAAGAACCGCTACTCTTAATGAAAAGTACCAAAAAGGCCTATAGATATATGTCTATATAAAAATTGCAAGAACATGAGGAGGATTAAGAGACTATATATTGAAATTTATGAATATATAGGGTTGTCTCTGCAAATTGTTTTGAACATTTTAAAATATGGATTTCTCTTTAACAACGAGAACTACATGTATTAGGAATGCAAATATAGTCTCATATCAATTATAGGATAGAAAAGATTTTAGATATGTATACATAAGATGATATTTGAGTAAAATACTCTCATTATAGTCAAACTATGCTACAATTTGAAGTCAAGTAGAGAATATCATATTATATCATTAAGATATAGAGAAGATTTGTTGTCATTAAAAATTCCTAAGTTTTCTAAAAGGCGAGGTTATTTTGGCAAAGGAAATTACTCTCGAGAAACAAAGAATAACATCATCACAAGTATGCGAGACTTTTTTTAAGTAAAATTAAAAAAATAATAATAAAACTAATGAGTCTAAAGTCAAGAATGTTATATTATTGTGTGTTAAGTATAGATATTGTCCAGTTTGGGCATTAGCCTTCACGGCTTTGCTTTTAGTTTCATCCCAAAAAAAGTCTTATATACCAATAACGTTGTCGTCCCCCACCTATATACTCACGATCTATCCAACGTGGAACTTGAAGTTACAAAAAAAACTTGATCGTTGTCTTTGAACACAATTCATAATATTTTTAAAAGGTGATCCTATTTTGACGAAAAGAAATTGCTCATCTAAGGAAATTAACATAGAAATAACAAAAATAAATTAAAAAATTAAAAAAACATTTCACACACCAACTTAGATATGGTCCCCTCCCCAAATTGATGAATTGAAATTCGCATCTTAAGACATTCCTAAGTCACATTCCCCAACGATGGTTGCTGGTTTTCTTCATCACATTCCTTCTTTCAAGGCCAAAATTCTCAAAGCTCGAAACCATTCTCCCATTTTAATAACTTTATTTTGTAGGGTTTTGAGTTTGTTCCCAATGTCTTTTCTGATCTTCTTCATCTTCTCTTTTCTTCTACTTGATTTAATTTGTTGATCTAATTAGGGTTTCATGTGCCATTGCACTGCTTTATTTGTGCAATTGGCCGACAAGTGGCTTCAACTCATCTCATCTCATCTTCTCTATCCAAAGTTAAAACCTATAACCTAAAATCTCACTAAATGCCTTCATTCAAAATCCAATCTTTCTTTCATTTTTTTTTTCAATTTTTGTTCTCTCTCGATTAAAGGGTGTGCTCTAGACTTGTTCTAAAAAGCAAAAGTAAAAGATTTCCTTCTTAGCTGAATATCTAACATGAGATCAATTGATTGGCTAACAAAAAACAGGGTAAAAAATATATGTGGTATATAATTGAATATGGATGGATGAATATATATAATTGAAATAGAAGGTCAATGGTTGTTTTCTTTCGAGGCTCGTCTACTTTTCCCTTGTTTGACACCCGAAGATTCTATCCGGTATAGCTAAGTTAGAGGCATGACTATGGTAGTACTTATTAGGGACAAACAATAAGTTCATATCTTCACAATAGTATGATATAAGTCCTAATGACTTTGCTTTTAGTTTCACCCAAAAAGCTTCATGCCAATGGAGATGTTGTCTCTAACGTATATACACATGATTTTCCCTTTGTCTAGCTAATGTGAGACTTTGGATGCAATTCCAACAACTCCTTTCTATTTAGTTTGTGCAAAACCAATCTCTTCGTTCTTGGTTCTCACAACTCTCTCCATTTGTGAT
Organism: Telfairia occidentalis; assembly: GCA_026257165.2. Taxonomy (NCBI): domain Eukaryota; kingdom Viridiplantae; phylum Streptophyta; class Magnoliopsida; order Cucurbitales; family Cucurbitaceae; genus Telfairia; species Telfairia occidentalis. Next base: position 4,957,646 of record JAOANK020000013.1, read on the forward strand.
GTTTTAAGAGTTGACAGCTGAAATGTGCAACTCTTCTCCCTTAGACATCCATCTCTGAGCAAAATAAGTACGCATATTAGAAAGATTATATTTGATCTCCAGGTGTGGCTAATTATTTAAAGCTGGGCAAGAGTTTAAATTTAAATCGAAACATGATTCAAAAGAATGACGGGCTAATTTGGTACTAATATTACAAATTATGACTTTTCTATATTATAACTGTCCTTACTAGAGCGTAAAGATTGATGGTTCAATCTCTAATCCTATAATTGTTGAACTAAAAAAAACTTTCGAACTAAAGCCCTGTCCCCCTTATTCTTCCTGTATGTGCCCTTTCACTCGATGAAAGGCCCTGCCCTAGCTAAGATCCCACCAAACGCATAAAAAAAAAAAAACAACTTGGCTTTGTTTTTTCTTGCTTCAAACCTCTCTTTCCCAAACAATTTGGGAACTGATACATTAACTCTCCTACAAATTTGCAACAAATTAAAGGTATAACCTTTGGTTTTGTTTTATGCTTTTTTTTTTTTCATTCCAAAAAAAAAAAGTAAGAAAAGAAAAAAAAAACGTCAAATAGAAGTTGGGTAGTGAACATGATTGGAAGGACATCAAATTCAGGCGGGCTTCGGCCAAAGTACCCCACCGGGGGGCAGCCGGCCGGCCATGGGAGACCCTAAAAAAGGCTTTAAATTTGTGTTTGGTAGCGACACACTTATGGCTTAGAAGACAAAAGCCTCCTCAAAACCATCATTACTAAAACCATATTTTTACATATCAGCAGCCTATTTAGAGCCAAAAAAAAGAAAAAAAGAAAAAAGTAGAGTGTTGAATTTAGCCCACCAGGTTTCTAAAGCTTCCACCTCTCGACAAAACGTCGCCATCCATCTCGTGGGTGCAAGTTTTTACTTCACAAAACTTTGTCTGTGAAAATGCTCCATTACTGAGCTCCCACATAAAAAAAAAATGGTGGAATTGGATGTATTAACTGTTCGTCACAGAACACACATCTTCTTGTTGTTATAATACAAAAAGTGGAAATTTTTTCAGTAATAGTGATGATGATCTGCGAGAGTATTTCAAAGGAAAATCAAAATAATAAAAAACCATCCCTTGAATGGCCTTTTTCCCCGTCAAAATCGCCAACTTTACAAAATATTTTTTGAAAAAACATGCGCATGTGTTTCCATTTTTTAGCTTAAAAAATAATTGGAGATGACGAATAAAAGCTGGGAGTGAAAACAAGAAGTTGGTGACTGCGGTTTTAGAGTGGATTCGACTGTGCGGTTTCTGGTGAAATAGCAACAAAATATATAAAAGGTACAATGAGTTCTCTGCAAGTTGGGTTTTGTGGCAGTACAGAAAGCCATGTGAAATATTGAACCTTTTTAAGAGGAAAAAAAAATAAATTATTATATTTATTTACACATAAAGTTCAGATCTTTACGTGTGCAAATGCAGCAACCCACCAAAATCTCGATCGTTGTTGAGGAACAAACAACCCCTCCCCTGTAAACAAACACAGAGATTGTCATATAATCCTTCGCCATAACGCCTCTGTTTTTCTTTCTTTTGTTGCTTGCAGAGAAATGGGGTTTGTTCTGTTGATGCTGTAGCAGGTGAAGGTTCATTCGACCTTTTTTTTATAAAAAAAATGGCAGAATCAGAAAGACAAAATATAATAAACTTGATCTCTGTTTTTTCTTTTCTTTTCTTTTCTTTTTTGAGAGGGTTATTTTGTAATGCATTGAAATGAGAGGGGGGGAAAAACGCCATGTGGTGAGCTCAGAGATCTGCACATGGCTTTTCCCGAATTTCCATGCTCCATGAAATTGTATCCAATAGAGGGAAAGACTTAGGGGAGGTTTTGGGTTTTTCAAGAGAATCACTTGCGGTAGAACACCACCAGCCCAGCCAATTTGTCTTACAAATTTTTTCTTTTTTTCCCTTTTTTGTCCTCCAATCCACCACTTTACAAACCCATGTTCATCATATATCTCTAACCAAACTCATCACCATAACAATGGGGTTTTTTTTTTTGCTTCTTCTTCTTCTTCTTACCATTCTTCCATCTTCATAGATCTTAATAAAGGTTAGCCTTTTCTTTCTACCCTACTGTTCTTGCAAGCCTTTAAGAGAGAAAAGTTTGACTTTTGTTTTTTTTATTTTTGTTTTTTTTGTTTTTTTGTTTTTTTTTTCTTTTAAACTTTACTATTTTTCAAAACAATTGATTACCCACGCCTCCCCTTTTTCTTTTTTGGGTCTATGAAGTTGAAAATCAGAGTTGAGGATCAAATGGCCGGTCTTTCTTTGAGAAATCCATTGTCATGGTTCATCACTCTCACTTTTTTCCTCCTCTGTTTGGGTTTTTTGGGGCTTAGATTCTCATCGGTCTTACTCACATCCACAGTACTGATTATGTCTATGGTTTACTTTTCAATCTCCAAAAGAAACCCACTTTCCATTGAGAAATTTTTAGAAGAAGAAGAAGAAGAAAACGAAGAAGAAGAAATAACCTTTGTCTCCGAGCAGAAATTCTCGTCGGTGTTAACTCCGACCAGAGATTTGCTGTCGGAAAGTGAATTTGCAGATGATAATTTCACGACAACCGAAGATTCTGAAGTGGAGTGGCCGTTTTTCGACCGGACGACAGCCCATCACCCGGACCGGTCCGACGGTTCGATTTCCGATGAGGAAAGTTTGATCGAAATCGCTCTCCCGACCGGACATTACGTCAGCCACAAGTTCGACGACGACGACGACGACGAAGACGACATGTCGTTTCATTTTCAAAAAAAGAAGAATCTAGTCGAGCTGTTGGCTGAAATTAACGACATCAACGAAGAGGAGAATTTGATCGAGATCGATATTTCCATGGGCTCCATTAAATATTCAAGGTTCGAAATTGAAGCTTAAAATAAAATTAAAATACAGAGCCAAAAAAAATAAAATAAATGACTAATTTTGGAGATTTACTGTAAATGGGTTTTTGATCTTTTGTGATCTAAATTAGTTTTATTTTTGTGGGTTTGTTGTTGTTAATCACTGTGTTTACAGTTTTTTTAAAGTAATCTATGGGGAAAGAAAGTTCTGGGTTTCTTCTGTTACAAACTTTGGATACTTTTTTTTTTTTTTTTTGCCCATTAAAAAGCTAACCCCTTTATTCTGTTTCCAGTTTGCTTTGTTTTCCTCTCAACACAATCATAATGCCATTTCATTTGCTTCCTTTTTTTTTTTTTTTCTTCCTTTTACTTTTTTAGTATTGTAAATTTCTCCCAAATTTCCCTCATCTCATGTGGCGTGAATTTCATTTCATTTCATTTAACCCACTTAATTTTCATCTGTTGCTATTTTTCCAATACTCTAATTCTCAAGTTCCTAACACTATTCCACCATGCTTTTATTCTTTGTGAAATAGAAATTAAAACATAATTATATCATTCCTAGTTTTGTTCTCAAAACATTTTGATATTCCTTTATATATATATATATATTATAACAATTTAATTTTATAATTTTACAAATATGATAATTAAGTTTTTAGCAATTAAATTGTTATTAAAAATCTTAGTGTGATTGTGACGCAACTTATTCATAAAAATTTGACCGAGTATTTATACTCATTCATATTGTTGGATTATAAGGACATTTTAGTAGGTAAGATTTTGATTATTACAAAATTTGAAGTATAAGATTAACCGTTACATATATATCAAAATATTATCACAGTCATAGTCAAATTGAAAGATTAAGAATGAGTCGTAACTAAAATTAAATGTTTGGGTCATTTTTTTTGCAAATGTCACGTGTAGATACTTTTGCTCAATTTTAGGAGAGTCAAAGTTATAATGTTTTTAAAAGGGGTTTCGGTTCCCATTCCATGAATATTTTGAACTCTTCATCTTCATTAGAAGAAAAAGTAGTAGATGACGTTTTGATGTTGCAACTATGATTTCAATTTTACAGAATTGATCTTTTCAATAGATTTCCTTTTTTTATATATATAAATGCTCCATAAAATAGGATAATAGTAAAAATTCATCTAGGAAATAATAACGTGCATCCCATTTTAAGAAACAGTCATACTAGGTATAACAAAAAAAAAAAAGCAACCAAAATAAAAATTAACAATTTTTTTTAATAAAATATATACATAAGAACGCTATCACCGATAGTTCGATGCCCGAGCACTGAGCACGTTGACCTAAACAATCGAATCACCTTTCACACGCAATATTACAATAGATATCTCGATTCCTTCACCAATGAAGAACATAGTGTAATGAGATATACTTTGTGTGAATTGTAGGATGATATCCTGCAAATCACCACATTGTGTAGGAATACTACCCTAGTTGATCCCTCAATCCATTGCTCTCAAAGCTTCCTTCAATCTTGAAAACATCTCAAGATGGTGATATATTTACGTTGCCAGTAATACATATGCCGAATCCATATCTCAAATCATAAGTTAGTGAGCAAATTTATTTTAAGAAATTGGCGTATAGTTTAAATTCTTGAATTTTGTTGTTGTTCTTTTACAAGAGTATTTTTTAAAAAATATTTGGTTAAAAAATAATAATTTATTGATCAACCTTATGTTCCTCTTTTGTTGGAAAAAAAAAACTCAACGTTTTTAATTTATTATAAATAATAAATTAATTAATTGTTTAAAATTCAAAATTAATTATCATTACAATTTGTATGAAACCTAAAATGTGGGAATATCAAAAGTTTTGTGATTTTATTCTCCATGAATGATAAGAAAAATTATAATTGAAAACCCTTCCAGTTAAGGAGAACACCTCATTATAAAGCCCTAATTAAAAACTTCCAAATCAAGTAGAATCAAACCCAAGGATAGAATTAAATTAGAATTATATTGATGATCAAAGACCACGAGGTAAGGAAAACTTATTTCTTACTCAAAGGGTTGAACACTCCACAAGAAGATTGATCAAACTCACTTGAATATTGAAGCTTGCAATCCTAGATCAATAATTTTTTTTTTAAAAGGTCCGTAGATCAATAATTGCAATGAAAAAAAATGAACTCTCGGTTATCAGAAAATGTGCAATACTGTAGAAAATTTCATTTTAGAGGAAAAAAAATTAACGTTCCTCCTATTACATAAGTTAACCCTAATATATTAGCCGATAAACTAAAAGACTATTCTACTCGTACTGTGATGTCATAAATAATTTAAAAAGGAAATAAACCCTAAAGAATTTAAAATAAAAACATATTAGTATAGTTAATGCATAAAAACCTAAAAGAGTCATACTTTCAAAAATTACAATAATAATTAAATAAAATTATATCTAACATAAAACTTTATCATTTTCTTCTTGTAATTTCATCTGCCACCATATATAGAGTCTTTGGCAATTTTTCCTTTTTGATCTTCCTTAACTAAATTCACCTGTATGTGAGAATTGAAAGCTAGTTGAAGTTGTTTAGTCATTAATTAAGCGATTGGTCTTGGAGGCCGGACGAGAATATCTTGGCTCATATCAATGAATTTTAAGATTTTTTTCTTTCTTATAATTAATAATTTTAATCACATCTTGAAATCAAATTAGTAACATATATATCATTATTGACGTTAAAAAATTCAACATATAACAAAAAAGTTGGCTTGGAAATTTTTAGAATTTTCAATAAAGATACAAAATAAGTAAAAATAATAATTCATCCAGATTAGGTAAAATAGCTTTTCCAAAATGAAAATATGAAAATACTTACATATATTTTTTAAAATACCATAAAAAAAAATAAAATGTAACATAAAATTCAAGAAGGAACGGAACAATGCACATGCACCCATAAAGGTTTTGCCTTCATACAAATTAATTAATTATGGAATGAAATGTTCTTATTGAATTATATTTAATTATAAAGTATAAAAGTTTTGAAACGTGAAACATTTTATAATTTTTTCATTCTCTTTAAATATAAATTGAACTCTTCCACTCATTTCTAAAACAATTTAAAAGTTCCATTTTAAAAAAATTGTGAAAATATTTAATAAAATTAAAACATATATTAATAATGATAAAAAATAATTAAGATTTTGCTAATGAAATAAATGATAAAATATTGAGAAATAAGAAATACGTAAATTAATTTATTTTTATTAAGATATAAATTATGGCATAATAATTAATAATCCGTGTGATTCAAATTTCATCTTTTGATATCACCTCTATTATGGTAAAAAGAATTGCATAACTATACATAACTGATTTAAGATATTTCATGCATTTTTTATTTTTAATTTATTTTTATTGTTATTAATAATAAATACTTTTCATCTTATATTTTTATGTTATGATAACACTAATTATAAATAATATAATAAATTTATCAATTTGTAGTACATACAAAATTTATGAACTTTTTATAAATGTAAATTACATACCTAATTTTGCCAACTTGAGCATTGTCTAATTGGTTAAAATATATTTCTTTGATCAGGTTCGAATTTTTTTATCCTCATATATTGTTGAACTAAAAAAGAGGTACATACTAATTCTAATTTTGTTTGATAAATCATTATTTTTAATTAATTTATATATTATATACACAAAAAAGAGTCAGATAAGTAGGCAATAATTATGAGATTTCTCTAACAAGTAGTCAGATTTTGGGTCGACGGAAGACTGTTTTAGGCCTAGTAGAAGTGGGTGGGTTTTGACCTTACCGACCAATGTAAACCTTTGGGCTCCTTAACATAGTAAAATGGGCTTTTTTCTGTTTTTTTTAATAAGGTATTTTGGTAGTAAATAAAAACATTTACAACCGTTGAATCTCAGCCATTTGTATTTTTGGACTCTTTATTTAAATCTAAAAATAATAAATATATATATTTTTAAAAAATTATAATATCAAATCTAGTTAATTACTTAATTTTTATATAATCATGCATATATGCAAAGATTGTAGAATGATTATGACACACCTCTCTCTCTCAATATATATATTTTCTTTCTTTTTTTTTTTCTTTCATGAAAAACAAAGCAGATCTTTTAATCACTAAGTTATGTTCATGTTAGCACTACAACATCTCTATTTAATGTTCTACATATAGTGGCGTTCATTTAGTGGTCCAAAGTAAGGAAATGTAAATATATAATGTTATCATTTTTGTCAAATCGAGCATAGCTCAATTAGTCCAAAAAATAGCTCATCGACTAAAAGGTTGTAGATTCAAATTTTCATCTCTACAAATTAAACTAAAAAGAAAAACATTATCATTTTTTTTAATAAAATTATTGATATCAAGATCTAAATCAATGAATTAATTATGAAAATACAATCCGAAAAATTCAGGTTTTGATCAAATATCAAAAGAAAGTATAATCACAATGAAACATTGCATCTAATTATTCAAACGCCTCCAAAAATCTAAACAATTTATACAATACAAAATTAAAACGAAAATCATGCATACATGTATATTTTTGTTCAAGTCCTTAACTTTCATAAAAAATATATATATATATATATTTAAATTTATTACTTCATGTAACTTCAAATATTTACGATGGCCCCAAAGATACGACAGGAAGCCGATAAAAGGGACCGAACTAAATACTACAAGACGAGAGGAGGACGAGGCCCCATGGATGCCGTTGGTCCTTGCCATACTAAAAATAGAATCGAACCAAGGAAACGAAAAAATACAATGTGTAATAAAATCAAGGGAGGGAAGAGGGAGTGCATGACCTAAACAAGAAAGGGGGAGGCGCCAACAGCGAGAACTCTGCCTCACTTGGAGAGGTAACAAGAGGCGTTACCGATTTCGTTGTACGAAGAAGATCTAGGATGGCTCAAGCCATCCGATTGAAGGAAAGAAGGGCCATCGGGATCTAAACACATCTCACGAAGTGTCGTGTCGTCTGACAATTGCTTGAGTGTAGTCGCAATTAATGCGCCCTAAAAAGGGGCGAGGGTTTCTCCCAACTTCCTCAAACGTCGTGGGAGCGGTGCGCATGCGAATCCGAAGTAATCACACTCCATAAAAGGTAACTCTTAGTTTATCATTCTGACGACTTGCACTGACTTAATCGTCAGAGTCCATTTGGCATAACGCCACACTGATGTTGAGAGTAGGATCACGACAGGACATCCCATCGTCTCCCGACCCAAAATCCTACGACAACATAAGCAAATACCTTTGACTTTTTAAACCTATGAAATAATTATCTAAAGTAAAGAAAATAACTCATCTTCCATGGATTTTGTTATTATTATTGTTATTCTTACCCACAAGTGGATTCTAACCTTTCTAAGAAATGAATAACCAATTCAAGTATAATTTAGTAGATAAGATACCTACTACCATTTTAAGGTCGATGATTCGATCTCTCAACCCCGCAATTGTTATACAAAAAAAATGTGCCTAAAAAATTATTAGTATGTAGATTATAATAATTAATTGTCATTCTGTTAAACCAAGTATAACTTAACTGGTTAAAGACATATAACTGACTAAGAGGTCATGGTTTTGAATTCTTCTACTTCACATATTGTTGATCTCAAAATAAAAAAAATGTTAATTACCATTCATTAGTTTTAATTATGGACACCACTCTATTATTTAGTACGTACAAATTAATTTTAAGTTCTAGCTGTAATTGATAATTCAATATCGACCTTAATTATTTCATGTTGACTTTTAGTAAATATGAATAGTTATTTAATATGAATATTTCAATTAACAAAAAAATTTGATTATTTAAATTACTTAATATTTAGTATCACCTTTAATTAATATTTTAATAAGAAATTTGATAGTTTATTTTATTATTATTATTATTATTATTATTATTATTTCACTTAACAACATATAGGAGCTGTCGAGATTTGAACGTATAACATTTTAATTGGAAAGATATACTTTAACTAATTGAACTATTCTTAATTTGGCAATTTAATCGTTTATCTTCCTATATCTAAGAGGTAAGAAAAAATTCAGGCGAGAAAAATTTCTTACAATAATTATATAACTGAGGGGCATATATAATTAGATATTTATTATGTTTTTCTTTTTGAAGAACAAAGAGCGAATTTAGCAAATGAGTCAGCCAAGTGATTGATTGGATCCCCTTTCCATATGCTGATAATTAACCAATGTGAAGGCAAATTCCAATAATCTATTATCCGCAATCCAATTACTTTTATGTTCTCTAATTCATTTAAACAATATTTTTGGTATTACTATATTTATTCAACCTTGATATTTGGAGTTGGTGGCTATTTGGTGTTTGAAGTTTTAAATGGTCTTTGAACTTTTTTTTACTGTTGGTTGATTCAACATTCTATTAGGTCAACTAATGGTAAAAAAAAACTTCAAAGACCATTAATTTTTTTTTTTTTTTAACTTTAAGGACAGTGTTTATTTTAAACCTCGTAGACAAAATCGACATCAACACTAAACTTCAAGAATCAAAAAGTGTATTTTACCCTTTAATTAACGATCCAAATTAAATATAATAAAATATATATATATAAGTCACATAATGATAAAATTGTGATCTCTATATGCACTTTAAGACATTATATTTTTAGGAAATTGTTTAGCTCATTGACTTTTTATAGTGCATTTTTTTAGTTTAATACGTAGGAATGAAAATTCAAACTTTCAATTTTTTTTGTCGATAATATATTTTTTAGAAAATTGTTTAGTTTGTCGACCTTTTGATCTGTTAAGTTATACTTAGATTGACCATAAAAATACATTTTAGAATTCCGTCCATACTTGAGTATGTCGAGATTACGCATCGAGTTATTACATTGTCCCCCTCACCTACAAAAATCAGTTGCTGTGAGCTTAATATTTTTATTTTTAATTTTAGTACAAAATTAGTTTGTTAAAGAACATATTAATGATATATTTTTTAAATTTTAATTAATAAAAAAGTACACTAAATATATGTTTTAATCCATAATATTCTAATATTTTTTCAATTTAGTCTCTTAAAAGTTAAACCTATATTTAGTTTTAAAAAAAATCACTGCTAAATTCAATCATCTTTATTGCAACGCACATATGGAAGATTTTTTTTAGTTCAACAAACAGATTAAAATCACTACAGATATTTCATCCACCAAATATATTTATTTGGATTCACATATAATTTATAGTTCTATTGTAATGTACCACATAAAAACCCACTCAATTAGTGGGATATCTAATTTTCTAGCACAAAGTTTCCACTATCATTTGTCCTCATTTGAGTGTTTTTATCTTACAATTACAACCATCAATCACTTTCACATTTGAGTTTCCTTTCAAGTAATTAGTTCTTACAGTTAACTTCCTATGTTATTTCTAAACAATGAAATTCTGTCTTCAGATAAATTAATTCATATATTGCTCAATTAAGTAACTATTCTCTTCAAATAGTTCAATTGGTTAAGTCATAATTTTCATGACCAAAAAGGTTTGAAAAAAAATTCTTTATTTGTGGTATGGTTTAATATAATATATACAAAGTAATATGAATTAAGTTTTTAAACAAATCCAAACACACTCGTCCATACTTTCAGCTTATTATTAAACTGCTCATTAAAAAAACTTAATCCAAACGCCGCCTTTACAGAATGCCATCATCATATGCTAGCGAGATGGTTTATGTAATTATGACGCGGTAATTTAATTTATTTTTATTTTTAAAAAGTGATTCGTAATTTCTTTAGAAATAAATTATAAATTTGGTCGTCTTTATAGTTTTGAGCATAATTTCAATTTAATGCCTGTTTGGTATAACTTTTTTTAAAAAATATTTTTAAGTGACATACTTGTTATATAAATTTTTTTTGGAAGAAAGTGAGTTAAATAATTCTTTTAAAAAAGTTAAGTATTTTTTTTTAATCTATTTTTAGACATTTTCAAACCACTTTTAATTATTAAAAATTTTAAAAGCACTTTTAAGTTACTCTTCAAAATTTTAATCAAACACCATTAATTTTTAATAAGCAGTTTAAAAGTTATACCAAATGCACGTTTAGTATATATAACTCGGATTTTTATTTTAATTTAGATTCTATGATTTAGTTAAATATTACCGTTTTTTTTATCACTTGTATCATATAGATACATTTTTTTCGTGGCATTGAACTAATATTTTTTACTAATTGTGTTAATGAAAAAAAAGTGAATTTTTTTCTAGATGATTGGTAAGATTTAACCAAATTATAGGAATGAAATCAAATAAGTTTAAAATAAAAGGAGTAAATTGAAAGTATCTTGGAAGGGCCGGCCAAGATATTTAAAAAAAAAAAAAAAAACCGGATTGTTTAATTGTAGGTTGGGTTGTGACTGTGAGTGATTCTGCCGTAATAGCAATAGCAATAAGCAATTTACAAACCAACAAAAATAAAATTAAACCAACCCGCATTTGCCACGTAGCGAAATCAAGACCGTGGGATCAGCCCCGTTCCTTAGTGAATCCAAGAGTGCAGAAACTTCCACGAAGCGGACTCTTATCGACAAACAAACGGTGAGCAACGAAACACGTGTCGCACCCGATTGCATTATTAGCTCAAACGGACGCGACGGACTCTTAGCAACTCCCTTTCTGCAGCGTCCCCTTCCCTTTTGGCCTTCGCCTGTATTCTTGGAGTGTTTCTTCTCCGGCGGCGACTTTCCCAATTCTTCAAACCCTCTTTAATTTAGAACTTCCGATTCCGGCCTTCCGGCGGCTCCGGCTTCAAGAAAAAGCTCCGGTCAATCCTTGATCGAGATTCCGAACTCTGCAAAATCATTCATCGCCTTTCTATTAACGGAATTGATCTTCTTAGTTTTACTTTTGCAGGATAATTGGCCTTTCTCCTTTCGCGTCTCGGCCGCTGGAATATCATATCTCGTCTGACGTCTCTGATTATTATCTGATTTTTTTTCAATTCATGACCGAGTTTTTTTTTCCTTTCCAACTTGAGGAGTTTCTGATAGAAGAGGAAGAACTTGGCTGATGTTGCGTTGTTTTGTGATGCGATTCTGGAATCTCGATTAGTGTTTTTCACAACGGAGTTTAGCAATTGGATCTTTCTTTATTTATTTTGTGAGAGAATGAATCGTATCCGTCAATTGTTATAGCGAAAAGTGGAAGGATTTGGTCTGTATTTTACCGAGAGAAGAACTGATAGTTATAGAAGATCTTCGGGATCCTTGTGAGAATGGATCAAGATTAAAGGTTCGTAGATACAACTATAAGTCGTTGAACTCAATCTACTTTCAGTTTCAAAGCCCTTGAAGGAAGTGGTGGTTGAGCTTGTAAATTTAGGTGGAGGAGAAATAGAAATAATTGTGAAAGGAGGGGGGGGAGTTATTTCAGATTGGTAATGGCGGATTCGGATAACGAATCGGGAGGGCACAACAGCAACGCGAACAGCGAGCTGTCGACGAAAGAGCAGGACAGGTTCCTGCCGATAGCGAACGTGAGCAGGATCATGAAGAAAGCGCTACCAGCGAACGCGAAGATCTCCAAAGACGCGAAAGAAACGGTACAAGAGTGCGTATCGGAGTTCATCAGCTTCATCACGGGAGAGGCCTCGGACAAGTGCCAGAGAGAGAAAAGGAAGACCATCAACGGCGACGATTTGCTGTGGGCCATGACCACCCTAGGGTTTGAAGAGTATGTGGAACCGCTCAAGACTTATCTGCAGAAGTACAGGGAGATGGAAGGGGAAAAAAGCACTATGGGGAGGCAGGGGGAGAAAGATGGTGGTGGTGGTGGTGGGCCCGGCGGCAGTGGGGCTAATGGTGGTGGTGGTGGTGGTGGTGGAGTCAACTCTGGTAGTGGTGGCGGCGGCTTTAACGGAGTGGGTGGAATGTATGGTGGGATGATGATGATGGGGCATCATCAGGGAGGCGTTTATGGTGGTGGGGGTGGTGGTGGTGGATTTCACCACATGGGTATCGGCAGTGGGAAGGGTGGAAGCGGTGGCTCCGGCACCGGGCACCGGTAGTGACGGCAGTGGTGGTGTTGTGAACTGCTGCAAGGTCAAGCTAAGTGGACTGCTAGTTGATACCTTTTAAAGGTTCTCCAACTTTTGAGCATCATTGATGACTTTTTAGGAAGTTAATAATATTTTTTTTGCCCCTTTTGGGTGTCTCTGGAAGTTGTGGAAAACTACTTTGGGTCTCTGTCAAATTTCTCTATTCTTCCTCTTTTCTGTAAGTGTAATTTGTGTATGTGTGTAAGAGGGATATGATAATATGATGCATTTGTACAACAGTAACCTCTAATTTTACACTACTAATTATTGATCTCTCTTTTCATATCTACTTTCTTAATTAGTTGAGTTAAGTTGGGTTCGGCCCAAAGGAAAAACCAGTTAAAAAGATATAATTGAACATTCTTTTAAGCAATGAAGATGACATTATCCAGCCACAGAGGATGCTATTCAGTCCATAAAAGGCCCATTTAAGGAGAGAGAGATAAAAGTAGAGTCAATACTTAGATATTCTGTTTTTGTAGCATTAGTGGTGAGGGTGAAAGGGAATTGGGAAGGTCTAAAATGGATATTTTGGTTGGTGGGTTTATATAAATATAAGGAAAGAGGAGAGGCAGGGAAATTAGATTTGTCAGATAATTTTGAAGCTGCCTCTTTGTCTTCTGTGAAGGTTAAAATGAAAATGAAAATGAAAATGAAAATGAAAATGGATGGTTTTCTTTTGGTTGGTAGGCTGTGTCGGAAAGTGAAACACTAATGTGGTCCGACTTTGTATACTCATTCCAAATTCTTGTGCTTTCGCGTACAAGTTTTGACTTCAATTTCAAAATTCGTTTATGATGTACGATTGTTTTTATTTAGTAAGCTCGGTTAGGAATATTTTTTACATCGATTAAAAATACTTTTATTGGTGTTCTAAGCACTTTTTTTACTGATCATCATGTTTTTGAGAGTAATGTAGACGTTCTTTTGAAAAAAAAAAAAAAGTTCAACATCTTAAAATATTTTGACAGATATAAACGCATACATGGTTCCGTTTGATCCTATTTTGGCTTAAATCAAGTAAAATTTGCATTAAAGTTAAATCAAATAAACATTTTTTCGACTCAAACTAAAGAAGTTTTGATTTGAACTAGTTTTGGAAACAAGGAAGGAGAGCTTAGCTAGGGGTATGTCAATCATTTTTTCCATTTTGAGAAAATTAAATTAAATGAAAATTGAAAAGAATGGTCTTAAAAATAACTCTGAAATGAAATGACGTGGCATAAAATCTAATTAGAGAAGAAAGAGGAGCAGGTATGAGGAAAAAATGAATTTTCATTCAAAACTCATCTTTGCAAGAAGTAGCAAATTAATTAGATTCTCCTTTCCTGCTACTAGGAAAGTATATGTTATGGCTACTACTTTTGCAACTACTTTTCCCAACAGCTTTTTTTCAGTAGTCTATACATAGAAAAGGCTTGAGTCATGCTTATTCTGCAAGTTAATACTCCTTCAAACTAGTGAAACTAAATATTAGCTAAATTATACAAAATATCCATAAACTTTATGGTAAGTTTCAATTATGCCCTTATACTTTCAAAAGTTTCAATTCTACTCTCAAACTTTCAAAAAAAAAGAGAGGTACACATGGACATTGATAGTATTTCGATTATACCCCTGAACTTTATGATAAGTTTCAATTATACTCTTATTGCTTAAAAATCTCATTGTAACCCTTAATTCTAAAATTTAATTGTGAGCTATTAAAAAAAAGCGAAGGATCCTATAATCACATCGAAAAATGACATCAGAAACAATTGTAAAAAAAAAACAATTGTACAAGTTGAGAGGAGAAACTATAAGGATTGAAACTCATTCTAAAATTCACGAATATTTTGTATAATTTAGCCACTAAATATTTAAGTAAAATTGAGTGGTGATTGGTTTAGTTGATTTAGTTTCGTTGGTTTAGTGAGAAAGCATAGGTAGAGTACTTTGATTTCTCAAGTGTTTGACTTAAAGCACTTTAATTACATTAAACATCATATTCGTTGATTTTTGTTATAATTAAATTAGTACGTGAACCCAAATTCTTGATTCAAAATTTTTATTAATTTTAGAATAATTAAAAAAAAAACTAATAATGATTAACAAACAAAGAGTTTTACTACCATCTATGATAAAAAAACGCTTGGAAAATCAAATTATCAGCATTAAAATTATTTATGCAAAACACACAATAATCCCCTCACAACCCACTTAATAACTCTCTCTCTAAATTCACACAGTAATTTACTTTACTTTTATTTAAATCATACACACATTAATTCCTCTAAATTCACACAGTAATTTACTTTACTTTTATTTAAATCATACACACATTAATTCCTCTAAAAAAAACCACTATTAATATCACCACACAACCGCACCCATCATATAGAACATCAGCCGAATCATCACCATCGTCATTTACCATTCTCACTCACACGGGAAAAAAAAATAGAGGTCGCCCAGCCGATCATTACTCGGCGAGTTTCCCCCATAAACTACAAGGCCCAATTCCCCTCCCTTCCGGCCCAATGCGTATGCACACCACCCCCTCGGCCCAGGATGATTCTCCAAGCCCAGCCCATCTTCTAATCTACTCCACACCAACGACTCTGTGTCCAACACATAAACCTCGCCGGCGAACTTCCCGGCGCCCATGTGCCCCAGATCGCTGGGGTCCACTTCTCCACCGTATATAAACACGTACTTCCCAATCGCACACGTGGAGAACACGCTCCGGGCCGTCGGCTTTTCCCCTGTAGTTTCAACTTGGGCCCATGTTTTCTGGGCCAGATCGAAGTAGTGAACGTCGTCCATTTCCATACCCGCGAATCCGTACACGACCCAAATTTTATCTTGGGCCACGGCCAAGCCCGGCCCACCTCGGCCCTTCAGGTTCTCCCCCGCTGGCGGATACTCGATCCATTTTAGATCCACTGTATCGTACGCCCATAAGTCCTTGACGCGGCCGGAATTGCCGCACCCGCCGAAGATGTAGACGCGGCGGTCGTCGGCAGTGCTGGAGTGGTAGCTCCGGTGCGGAGGCCCTGAGTCGCCGCCGGAGAGGAGCGTCCATTTGTTGATCGAGGTGTCGAAAGAGTAGAGCTCGTTTAGCTCCTTGTGCTCCGAATCCCTACCGCCGAACACGTAAACGATCGGCCCCACGGCGGCCATTGTGACCCCGACACGAGGCGGAGGGACGTCGCCGGAGACGGCGGCGACCGTCCATGTGAGTTCCTCGAGGTCGAAGACGTGGAGTTTGTTGTCGACAGGGACTCGCGGGGTGAATTCGCCGCCGAAGGCGTAGGCCTTTTGCCCTACGATTGTGATAGCGTGAGAGCTTCTAGCGCCTGGGCCTTTGCCGTTTTGTTCGATCTGCAACGAAAAATTTCAAGATCTCAAAATGCAATGGAAAATTGTGGAAAACGAAGTCAAAATAGAGTAGATGGATTGAGAAAAATGGTGATTCGAGGACTGAATCGATGAAGGCACTGACCTTAATCCATTTTCCATGCGTCGGAGCCATTTGTTGAAAACCCTAATTTAGTCTGCCGATGGGAATGCGTGGTTAAGGCTCTCTCGAGTAAATATATAGATGTAATTAGACATTGGGGATGGAATCCAGTTTTTGTCATTTAAAGAAAAATATATTTTTTAAAAAAAAGTAATCATTGTAAAATGATAAAACTTTTTTTTTTTTTTTTTTTAAACTTTTGGTGAGGAAACATAATTTTCACCAACTATATTCAATTTGTCTAAAATGAAACTAGGAAGAGTTTAAATATGTTTAAAAATATATTGAAATGTTAAAAGGTGCATTTTAGTTTCATAAATTTTTAGATTTTTTTTTTTCATTCTTAAATTTTCAAATTTTCTACTAAAGTTCCAAAACTTTTATGATTATTTCAATCTAGAGGTTATAAAACGTGTGTTTCATTT
>JAOANK020000013.1:4977596-4992756 GCA_026257165.2 Telfairia occidentalis
CCTTCTGTTTTTTACCTTCTACTTAAGATTTTCCATTGTTTGCATCATTTTTTGAACTTTCTGTTCTTTAATTGAATTGGGTATTGGTGATTAGTCAGCTGACTTAGATTGAGTTTCAGTTTCTTTGGTTTCTTACTATTATTTTTCTCGAATTCTTTGAGCAGCCACAAACTCTGTAATCTCAAAGAATAGATTCGGTTCTTATGATATTTGTGTTCATATTTATGCGCCAAATTAACCCATTTGACAAGCTAGAGGCGGCAGTTTACCATTGTATTAGTTTTACTCCTTTCAGGCCACTGTTCTTAAATGGCGGCAACACTGGCTTCTCACAGCTGTTATTGCCGCGAAGCAAAGTTAAATGAGAGGAAGGGGAAACAAGCCTCCGATCTGTGTTTTTCAAGATCAATTTCACTCCATACATTCAACAAGATTGAGAAGCCAACTTGGAATTCTCCAAGTTCTCGACATTTAAGGCTTCATAATGAAATGCAACAGAATACATCGTCCCCAAGGTTAAGCACTAATGGACGAGCTGTTAAGATGGTACCTATAAATGAAGTAGTGAAAAGGAAAGCTCCATCTGCCAATAAAGTGGATACAATAAATGGTAAAAGGCAATTTATCAATGGGGTTAGTATAGTTAAGCGCAGCTCGTCCCCACCATTGGTTAAGAGAACAAATGTTACAGACTCCAAGAAGCTCCCACCAATCGAGGACGTTAAGGTTTTGCCCTCGGATGAAGGTTTCAGTTGGGCTAATGAAAATTATAATTCAGTGCAAAGGAGTATTGATGTTTGGACTTTCGTCATTTCTTTACGTGTCCACATTTTCTTTGAAAATGCTAAATGGACATATGCAGGAGGCTTCTCAGAAGATAAGCAGGTCAAACACTTTCCTGTGGTTCTAGTTATCTCCTGGATTGCCTCACTTCTCGCTAATTTTCTGGTTTTCTAGACTAGAATATTGTAGTTTTGCTTTAATTCTATCACCATCTTTCCTATTCAGAGAAAAAGAAGGCAAAAGACTGCCTCTTGGTTGCGAGAGTGCGTGCTGCAGCTTGGCCCTACTTTTATCAAGCTTGGACAGCTCTCCTCAACTAGGTCAGATCTATTTCCTCGCGAGTACGTGGACGAGCTTGCTAAGTTACAGGTACCATTGTTTCTGTAGAGTTCTCTCTGTTCATGAAAATTTACCATTTTAATTGAATTTCCATACTCCTATACCCTTGCGGTCATGAGGATGTTGAGATATAGAAATTTCAGGATGGTGTGATGTCACTGCTGAATAAGAATCTGAAGATTTGTGTTTCTGATATTGTATAATCAGGATAAAGTCCCTGCATTCTCTCCAGAGAAAGCAAGGGGATTCATTGAGAGTGAACTGGGTGTTCCTATAGATACATTGTTCAAAGAATTTGAGGACCGTCCTATTGCTGCTGCAAGTCTTGGCCAGGTGCTTGTTTCATTTCTAATTGAAAGGAACATCCAAAAAATGATAGTTACCTGAATTTAGGTTGAATCTTGGTATATCGTTGCATATATATCTCTCCTTGTACACCTTTAGTATTGATTTTGAGTAATATTATCTTTAGGTCCACCGAGCAATTCTGCACAACGGGGAGAGGGTGGTCATCAAAGTCCAAAGACCCGGTCTCAAGAAGCTTTTCGACATTGATCTGCGTAAGAATTTATTTTGCTGATCCCTGCTCGAAAAGAATGGTGCTGTTAAACTGGCTTACAATGATTATTAAACTTTTATGTGGTTTCTTGGGGATAGGAAAACACTAGTTCATAACTATTCATTTGATTGGACAGACATGCTTGTGTATTTTGGACATATTTGATATGAAAGGTTATAATTTTGTAATTGTTCCATATGACCTTGGAAAGTAAATGTTGATTCGGTTCCAGCATGTTTAGTTCAAGACATGTATCATTGAGGTTACACGATGAGTTTTACTATTGTTTATACTCCAGGGAATTTAAAGCTAATTGCAGAATATTTTCAAAGAAGTGAAACATTTGGTGGTCCTACAAGAGACTGGATCGGTATATACGAAGAATGTGCTACGTAAGTAGTAAGCATACTTTTAGCAGCTATCTTTCAAGATATGAATTGTTTGTATAATGTAACAATGCAGTACGATAATTTTATTATTATTATTTTTAAATTTCTTAATTTTATGCTGAAGTGAAGACTATGCATCTGTATGAACGGGCATGTAGATACAAGGAAGTAAACCTTGCTATCTTGGCTCTGAACGGATGCTTTCTTTCTAAGACTTACAATTTATAATATAATGAAAAACAAATTAATTTTTTATATTACAATCGTAGAATGAATAAGAAAATTTTAAAGGGAAGTTCACAAAATTTTCAGTCGTCTAAGATGATATTTTATGTGCCATTTTATTCCTTTCGATGGCTTTATTCATGCTTCCTTAGTATTGTGCACCTGACCAAGATGTCCCCATCCGGTGCCATTGTCCATCTTGAGTTTTTTGTGTATATAATATAGTTCTTTCTGGTATAATATAGCTCATATTTCTTCATTAAATGATTTTGGTTATGATGTTTTGGTTTATTTGGACTCATGTGCTGATTGCTGGTTTCAGGATTTTGTATCAAGAAATTGACTACATAAATGAAGGCAAAAATGCTGATAGATTCCGCAGGGATTTTCGTAATATAAAGTGGGTCCGAGTACCTGTACGTTTCTTGATACAGAACAAGAAGTTATTCTCTGCTACTTTTCAAATGAATATTATCTCTCCCACTATAAATTCAAACAATATGAGCATAACTAAAACTGGCTAATGATCTATTATTAAGTCGGCTTAAAAGTCTTAACTAAATAAACTCTCTTTCTTCTTTTTTAATAACTTTCGTTATGGTCTTTTTTCTAGCTGGTCTTTTGGGACTACACCGCCTTGAAGGTATTGACTTTAGAGTATGTACCAGGTTTGACCCCAAGCAAGGCATTTTTGAAGATGATACAAATACAATCTACATTTTGGCATATTGCATTGTGGCTTAAAGAAATAACATTTCTATCTTATGTACAGGGGTTAAGATAAATCATCTGAATCTTCTAGACTCGCGTGGCTTTAATCGCTCTCGAATTTCATCACATGCCATTGAAGCATATTTAATTCAGGTCAGGCCTATCAGTCTGACGTATAAATTGATCGACATTATTAGTCATTCCTGGCAGTGAGTATGAATAAAACCAATCTAATGAACATTATGTACCCTGCTTTAATTAATAGATGATCATCCCAAACTAACCAACTGATGTACTTCTCTAATCTTTCAGATACTGAAGACTGGTTTCTTTCATGCTGATCCTCATCCGGGAAATCTTGCTATTGATGTGGATGAAGCAATCATATATTATGATTTTGGCATGATGGGGGAAATCAAATCCTTCACTAGAGAGCGGCTGCTTGACCTTTTTTATGCGGTTTATGAGAAAGACGCGAAAAAGGTTTGGTAACTGGCACATCATTTTCTTTTCTTAAATATCATATGACTGCTCTCAAAGACAGTCGCTCTATTTCTTGTTATCCTTGATATTTCATACAAAGAAATCTTACTTTTATATTTTCATTTCACTGTTACCTGAAATTCTAGCTCTTAGGATCCTTATTCATGGATCTCTTGTTTTAACAAATCAAAATATGATAATTGAACCAACTATCTCCCCCCCACCACACGCGCATTCAGACTTTGAGAAGTCGTGATGATTTTTTGTGTTTGCTATAGTCAAAGGGGTGTGAAGCATTCTACTTTTATCACCTGATCTAATTCATTGGAATGATGTGAATCTATCGATACAACCGTTGGGCGGAATTACTTTTACTGACAAAGGCTGCAACCGTGCAGGTTATGCAAAGGCTCATAGATCTTGAGGCGCTTCAGCCCACAGGAGACCTGTCGTCGGTATACACTGCAAATTAAAAATAAATCTACAAACTATTTTTGTGTATATTCTTATCATGCTTCAAATTTTTTATGTAGGTGAGAAGATCCATTCAGTTTTTCTTGGACAATCTGCTGAGCCAGTCACCAGATCAGCAGCAGACTCTGGCTGCAATTGGTGAGGTGTGCAAATATTTGATTAGCAAATGTCTGAATGCTTGGTTTTGTCATTCTTCATATCATCTTTTGCAAACTCAAGAGTGTGTGTCTGGCAGGATTTATTTGCAATAGCTCAAGATCAACCTTTTCGATTCCCGGCCACCTTTACCTTTGTCTTAAGGGCATTTTCTACCCTTGAAGGTTTGATCTCACTCCCTCGTGCTATTGTAATTGAACCATCATATCTCCCAGGAATAAGACCGAACTTAAAACCATTATTCCATACTGTCAAAAGAATTCTTTGTTTGTGAGTTTTTAATTTGATCAACTTCAACTAGATTACGCTTCTGATCTGCTCGCAACTGAGGAATCGAATATTGTTTCAGGTATAGGCTACACACTTGACCCAGATTTTTCCTTTGTGAAGATTGCTGCACCATATGCCCAGGTTCGTTCGTTGCATTTTTTCTTGTTCCATATAATCTCAGTGTATAATGTTGTTAAATGATCCATTCATAGTTCTATTGGTTATCAAATGAACGCTTTTGAAGTTATTTCTGTGAAAACTGAGATGTGCAGGAGCTTTTAGACATAAAACAGAAGGAGCAAAGCGGAACACAACTCGTGCAGGAGATAAGGAAACAAGCCAATGATGTACAACGCTTACTTCGAGTTTTTCGATACTTTCTCTCTTTGTATACTGAAACTTCTCATGAAATGATGTAATTCATTTTCAGGCCAGAACATCCACCATTTCCATGCCATACAGAGTCCAAAGAATAGAGGAGTTTGTACAACAGCTCGAGTCGGGGGACTTAAAACTTCGAGTCCGAGTCCTAGAGGTGCATACTAAGATCACTTCTTACACTCTTAGATTACTGAATTACCATAACTTCCGCAAATATCAAATTTTTACTTCTAAAACCACCCTTCTAAAACTTCATGAATATTGTGATGGGAATTTTTAGTCTGAAAGAGCAGCAAGGAAAGCAACAATACTTCAGATGGCAACAATGTACACCGTGATGGGTGGTACCCTTTTGAACCTCGGAATCACCCTGAGTTCCCAAGGCAGCCAAGCTGTTGCAGGTGGATCGTTCGTCGGAGCAGGTGAGCTCTTTTCGATGCTGTAAGTTCTAGTTTGAGGTTCAAGTTTTACCGTCCGATTGTATGGTGAAATGCAGGAGTTTTCATGGCGCTCGTTCTTCGATGTATGCAAAGGGTTAAAAGACTTGAAAAAATTGAGAAAATGATCTGATTTTGACCCTCCAAACACCATCAAATTTCTCATTATATCCATTCATTAGAAACTCAGCTACAGCATCCCTTCAACAAGCATCTAGAATCCTTTTTCTTCGTTTATTTATTTGATAGAAAAATCTTATTTGGAAGATAGAAAAACAAGGGCAAGTCCCAGGCAGTTCGAAAGTGAAAACTGCATACAGGAAAAGGAAACATAAATTGGCTTTAGGTTAGAGAAGAAGCTGCTGATATACACCTGGTTTAGAATTTAGACCAGCGACTTTCATTATAATTGTATTCTATTATATACTTTTATTTGATCTAAAGCAGTTTCATTCTCTATTTTTTCCTATTTTTTCTTCGTAGGAAGAGATTATAACTGAAGTATTAGTAATCAGATTTCAAGCCAGAGATAAATTATTGCAAATATATCTTTATACTTTATTCTACATGTAAAATTCTAATCATATAGGGGCAAAGTTGTACAAATTTATTATGTTTAGTGTTACACATGACGTTATCACATTAAAATAAGCAATTGATGAATATATTAGTCATAATCTTAAGTTTAACTAATGGGCTTAATTTAACTATAGTATTTTAGTTATATATTTGGTGGTTAATTTAACGGAATTATCGTGAGAACATATGATTGATATTGAATTATCGTTGATAACGAATTGGAGAAAAGGTATATTTTATTCGCCTATTTGGATTAAAAGGCCTTTTCATAAAATAAAAATCAAACGATGTTTTTTTTCCCCTTTTCTTTCTTCTATTTTTTGTTCTTTTTTAGGTCTAGAAATTTTAATCTGATATATATTTTAATTAGTTGTATTGAAAAGTTTATAACTACGAGTGTCAATAACTCATGACATACTTTTAATACCACAAAAATTTATTCATCAGGATTGTTACCCTCAAAACTATCATGTATATAGTTATTTTTAATACATCTAATAGCTGTAAATAATAATTCTTCCAACGTTCCCCATTTCAAAAGCTAGCTCAAATTCATTGATAATACATTGCATCATAGTTACTTATCATTCATATATTTAGTAATACTTAGAACCAATATTCACGCTCTTCCAAAATCAACATCCACCTGCCTACGACTGTACTTACGTCCATTTCCAAGGTACAAAATGAAACTTCTTAATTCACCGTTAAATTCTAAAGCTTAAGTTGATAGATTTTGCAAACCGTGTTAGACGTTCAATCACATTAAGAATAGGTGTGGGATGTTGTCAATGTATGGTGTGTAATTTGAACGTAGTGTACATCTCACTGTTCACTGTTCAGGTGGGGGTCTGATTTGGGGTGCATAAATATGTGGGGCAAAATTTGTGCATTGTTTGGATTTTCATTTGGAATGTGCAGTGAATCCTCAAAGCCAAACCCCACCCAACTTCTTCTATTGGGAACATATAATTGGAGACACTCAAACTCAATCATTCATTGCAATAAGCCAATAACCATTCAAGCCATGGGTGTCATTTCTTCAACCTTCAACATCACCAAACGCAACAATATTTGGCTGTATATCGATGTGTCTAGGAATCTTCATCACTATGTTTTTGATAATTATAAAAAAAGAATGCATTCTTTTTCTTTTTCTTTTTTTCCAAAAAAATTTAATAGCTATCAAATTTTTAATGGTAGTGTAGGAAGATTTATACACACCGATATGCAGCTAAGTATTGTTCCAAAATATATATTACCCACTAAGAGATTGCCACATCCATGAATATATATTGTATTTTTGGGTAGCATCATAGTGAATTTGTCTTTTCTACTCATCTGCAAAGGATTTTTCCACATAAAATCCGGGTTCTTTAAACTTTTTAAATTTTATTTTCCTTTGTTGTTGTTTCTTTACTTGGTTTTCAGTTGTCTTTGTGCTATTGCATTTGATTTTAGCATAGAAAGGATTTTGACCATCTAGCTGCCTAAAAACTAAGGTTGTGAAGTTGATCAATTTTATAGTATATTTAGGGACTCATTGGGGCCATAGATTGAGTGTATACTAATATTATAGTTAAGATTTTGAAGTCAAATTTACTTTAAGGATGTGAATCCAATCTCTCAAGATTCTTTTATTTATTTTTCTACTCGATTTATGACTACTACTAACTCACAATGGTTTGACAACACGAATTTAACAATACACTCATAAAAGTATATAAAAACGAAAGTGACTTATGCAACCCAACTTATCATATCTAGTATTTTATTTGATCTAGTTGTCTACTAGTCTAAGTCATCATCAATTTGTCACGCTATATTAAATTATCTTACATTTATCAGACGTAACATTAATATTTCTTATTAATTACAAGTCATCACGCTATCATATCTAACACTTTAATTGGTGAATTGTTTACTAGTCATCAACAATTTGTTAAATTATATTAAAATTCAGTTGGCATGCGACTTCAATAAGTTAAAACTCTTCAAACTAAATTGAATTTTCATAGAAATTTTCTTTCAAAAGAAGTAGACAAGCACAATCATCCGATTCATAATTTACTTCAATATATTAAAATCGAGTGTGATTTGAAAACATTCAAATATGGTGAAGGGAGAATAAAAAGATATTCCATGGGGGGAATAAGATAGGGGAAAAAGTTGTAATTTTTATTTTGTGTTTCAATTTCAACGTCTGGGGGTTGGCGCTTGGGCATTTGCACAGCTGGAAGTAGCAGACACGGTTAAACGTCCTTCGAAGTTGCGTCGAGGCCAGGCCCCACTCTCCACTTCTATAACATCCCATTAGCCAACTGGTTTTGGTCCCATTCTCAGTCTTCAGCCCGCTTCCTCTTTCTCTCTCTCCGAATCAATCATACTGCTTACGCAGGGCGGCTGGCTTTACCTTCTCTTCAACACCATCTGCTTTCTCTATGGCGGTAAGAAATCCCTCACCCCTTTTCATTTCTTTCCTCACTAATCGCTTAACTTTCCCCAGATTTGTGTTTTCCTTGTCTCTTACTCATGATTCTACCCCTTCGGGTTTATTGGGTTTTCTTTCTATCACACTGTTATTTGGTTTGATTTTTACCCTACCCATGTCTTTTTCCTTTGGATCTTCTTCTTCCTGTCAAAGGGATGTTCAAAACTGGATGTTTTTATGGATGCTGTCCTCCCTTTTCTTACCACTTCAGTTCTACTGCACCTCAAGAGAATAAACTGAATCCTGTTGTTTTGTTTCTGTATTTGGAGCTGTGCTTGGCTGATTTTACCCTTTTGCCCATTTTCCTTGACCTTTCCTTGTAGTTCATGAGGTGTTTGCTAGCATTTACCACTTTCTGCATGGTTTTATTAGTATCCTAAATTTGAAGAAGGATTGGTGGGGTTTCTTCCCCTTTTTTTTGGTTACCAAGTTTCTTTTCTTGGGAATGTGAGCTTTTTATTTCACTCAATCAAAAAATTTTAAGCATGTGCAAGTATGCTCAAGAAAAGTTGCTTCTTCGGCGTTTTAAGACAAATATATGTAAATTACATCTAACTTTGAGCTTCATCCAAACAAACAAACAAACTAACTAAAATGCTCAACTCATATTTTATAATGTCGTGTGTTTTAGCTGAGCTTTGGAAGTATTTTGTTTCCTGTGGTCTGCGAAATGTCCTACAGCAAGTTGATGATAGTCTCAGTTAAGAGATCTTGGTGAAAGTCTTGTGTACGATTTTATGGAGTGCCTTGTGTATAGCTTGGGGAAGGATATTGTTTCTGATGTGAGCTTTCTGTGAATGTTGAATCTGACCGCATTAAACGATCTGAAGTGTCCCTTCTTTCTTGAAGGCTTTCACTTTCTCCCCTGTTTTTACCATTCTCTGCATAAGTTTTGAGGGTCCTTTCTGAGATTTGATTGGATAATCCCTGATACCAAACTTAATTCGAGATGTGTCTCACCATCGAATCGGGTTGTCTCTTCATATCATGAGGTTTTTAAGCTGTATGGTGTTGGTTAATTAAGAGAATTTACTCTTATTCAAACCATAAAGGACAGTTGAAGAGTTTTCATTATTTCTGTTTTCATTTGGATCGGAGAATATTATCGAATTTGTAACGATGCTCGTACATGGATAAGGATATAGAGATTTGATTGACTCAAGAAGAAGGGAGAAGAGATCAGATATAAGTATACTTCTGCATATATGAAGAATCTCCAACTTCATGTCTTACTTATTTTACTCTAAATATATAAGCACCTAAGCTAATTAGCTGCAACCAGAAATCTATATATAGAATAATATGCAAATATTCTCATGAAATGATTCTGCAGGAAAAAGGCAGTAGCAGTCCATTGCCAAAGTTTGGCGAATGGGATGTCAACGACCCCGCATCTGCCGAGGGATTCACAGTAATCTTTAATAAGGCCAGAAATGAGAAAAAGACTGGTGGCTTGCCTGATTCTCCAGCAAAGGATGACCCCACTTTCAAGCATGGAGCTGTTCTTGGAAAGCCTCAGTCTGTAAGTTTTTGGCAGCCAAATCTCGATAACTCGGGATTTATAGCTATGCTTGTTAGACTCTTGGCTAATGTGTCTTTCTTTCCATCTACCTTCTCAGCTTCTAACTCCACACAACATATTCTTGCAGTCATTGAAGCCACATTGTCTGATCGATTTAAATTATCAAATTCTCTTTATTTGGTGCCTAAACCTCTTACCTTTTTCCAATCTTTTTCAGGACAAGGAGTAATTATTTGTTTAGTGTAAATTACTGATAGGGCAATCTTGTATATATATCATGTTGTTTAAAGTTCAAACCAATTCAAATCTGTATGTTAGAAGTAGAACACTGCCATTTCCTCATGAATGCAAGTTGGGATTTGCAGAAAAAATGGTTTTGCTGCTTGCAAGCTGCGGAATCGTGAGGCTTTCGGCTCGATAATGGGGTTCAGCAGAAACGTATAATCTGCAAAATCTCGACACACGACTACTTTATCTCTACAAGACTGAAGCTGTATTTAGAACCTGTGATGATGGATTATGCTGGACTCCATTTGTTAGAACTTGTCAATAATTTAGGGTTTGGGATGAAGAAGATGATTAAAACATCATTGTCTTGTTATGTTGCTCTTCTGCATTAATGGCAATTGTTGGAGATTGTTACTTTTTTCATCCCTTTTCCCTGCCCACTAGTTGTGAAATGATGATGTTGTTTGTGACAGTTTCTTGGCTGAATGATTTCAAATGTATCTCTTTTTGTGTAATCTCAAACTTTATGCAATTGGTTTTTTCATATCCTTCATTCTGCATGGAAGGTGGCTTCCAAATCCATCTCTCTAATGCAAAAAATCCTCTGTTTTCTACAGCCATTCTTCTTCATTCCCAGACTTTTGGCTGCTGGAAATTGGGTTTTATGTTATTTGTTGGAAACTTGGAATGATGTTTTAAAATTTAAATATGGTTTTGGTTATTGAAACTTCAACAATCTCGAGTTTGTTCTTGGTTTGGTTCTTCAATTTTTAGAATTTTTTTTTAGTTCAACAATTGTAGAGTTAAGAGATCGAATTATCGATTTTTGTAGTGACGATAGATGTTTTATTTATTGAGTTGTACTTGAATTAACTCAATTTTTTGAAGAATTTTTAACCTAGCTCTTCAACTTCTAATAAATTTTAGTTCATTCATTTCATAACAATTTTGTTTGTATGTTTTTTCTGTTTAAAAAACTGTGCACGTTCACTAGCATTTTTCTTTATTTTAAAATTTACATTACGTGAATAGAACTAACAAAAGTGGAAGGTAAAATTATTTAAAAAAAATAAAAAAAGGAAGGTAAATACGTTTTTTTAAAACAAAAGAAAATGAAAAGTAAAATTTTTTCTTTCGGTGTGATAAAGATATCTAATAGAAGAAGAAGAAAAAAAGTTAAAATATCTTCTGACACAACTACGATATTCTTATCCTAAAAAAATTTATTGTATTCTTATCCTCAATTTCTAAACTTAGCTATATATATATTAATTTTTATTTTAAATTTTGATTGGTGTTACAATATTCACTTTAGGCTTTAAAATAGGTTGTAACTTTTAATTTAAAAAATATATATATTCTTATATGTATTCAATAAATTATAAAATATTTTGTATAAAATTGGTCAGATTTAGATAAAAATAATTTTGTAATTAGTAATTAGTTTTTTCAGTTAAAATTGGTAAGATTTGGTAGAGTTAATTAATGGTTGATTTTGTGGTTTGTGTTAAAATTAATTAGTCGCTGAATTAGCCTTTTTTTTTTTTTTTTTTTAGTTTTAGTAGAAATTAAATAGAGATTAAAAATTGTAAAATGTAAACTTCAAGACGATGAAATTGATTTATTTTATTTTATCAAAATTAAAGACCCCAGAATTCAGCTCAGAGTTAACAAACCTGGGGAGCAAAAGAAATGACATGTGTGAATTGAGGAACTCATACTCAGACTGCAATGGATTAGTGTGGTTTGACACTTGGTATAAGCGGCCATGAATCGGTGACGGAAAAAGCTTTGGATTTCCTTTGTTTCCTTCAGCAGCTCCCGTCACCGTTCTGAAAAGCATACTTATCGACATTCCTTATTAAAATCCAAATTCAACATGATAACCAATGCCAATCTTATCTCCTGCAACTTCTTTTCACCTTCTCGTCCTTTAAGAATCTCAAATCTTCAAATTCCCCACCAAACTCAAACCCGCAACCCCCAAAAATTTTGCCCCCAAATTACCCCCTTCAAGTTTTCGATTTCGGTCTCCCCCAATATCAGCATCCGTCAAGAGTCGAGCTCTAGCAAAATGGGTCTGCTCCAAAAATGGCGGAGTGCATCGGGAAGTCGGACCACAGAAGACCCAGTTGGGGAAAAAGCCAGCACGGTAGAAAGCGAGCGTGGCGGTAACGGCAGCCGCGGTGGCGGCGGCGGAGGAAATGAAGGGGAGGGAAGAGACTGGACGACTTCAATTTTACTGTTTGTTTTCTGGGCTGGTCTTATGTTTTATGTTTTCAATCTCGCTCCAAATCAGACTCCGGTATTGCACACGGCCGTCTGCTTGTTTTTCTATTTTTCTGTAATGCCGTTAATGCTTAGTTCTATGTGCATCCCTGAAAATTTGCAGTCGACGGACATGTATTTCCTGAAGAAACTTTTGAACTTGAAAAGTGACGATGGTTTCAAAATGAATGAAGTGCTTGTGTCGCTTTGGTATATTATGGGCCTGTGGCCCCTTGTGTATGGCATGCTGCTGCTTCCTTCTGGTAGAAGGTACCCTCATCTTCTTCATTGAACAACCATTGGTGGGTCTAATAGAATGTTGTAGGGTCAGAAGATTGTGTTCTCTGATAAAGCAAAGTGATATATAGTCTATGGTAGTAACTAACTTGGAATTCATTCATCCAGCTGAACTATCTTCATTACCAGTTACTATTTATAATGGTATAAGTTTTCCAATGCCAAAAATTTGTCCATCTCTTTATGTACTTTAGTGTAAAAACTTGAAGACTGCCTTCTAACTTTAATCAGTTACTCATGTGATATATATCCTAGACTCTGAAGGATTGAGAAAATTTGAGCTAATCAGTTGATTGACTGCAAGACCCTTTTAGTTTCCCAATACCAAAATTTTGTCCATCTTTTGATGTAGAATAGTTTGCAAACTTGAAGATTGCTATCTAATTTTAACCAGTAACTCATGGGATGTATATCCTAGCCTCTAAGGATTGAGAAAATTTGAACTAATCAGTTGATTGAATGCTCGCCTTTTATTACCATGTTCAGCTTTCGGAGTTGATAACAAGTATGATAGATTGTGGAGCAGCCTACCCATCAATGTGATTCGAGCTTTTTTGTCTAATAAGGTCTTGATTTGCAGATCTAATCTGTTACTTAAAGGTCATTGGCATATATGCAGTGCGTGGTCGGGTTTAATCTGATCGCACAATCAGCTAGATAGAATTTAGACTTCCTGCATATTCGGTTCATTTCAAATTGCATAGTGACATAAATCTTGTATCTGCAGTTCAAATAGCAATGTTCCCGTCTGGCCTTTCCTAGTACTGTCATTCTTTTTGGGTGCTTATGGTCTTCTTCCATATTTTGTACTTTGGAAGCCACCGCCGCCTCCTGTCAAAGAGGAAGAGCTGAAGAGATGGCCTTTGAATTTCCTCGAGTCGAAATTTACTGCTGGGGTATAGAAAAATTCTTCCCCTTACCATTAATGTCTCTGTATACTATAGTAACTGCACCACATAATACAGTGATCATATAACATTCTCCTGTAATTCTTATTTTGGATAGTCCAAATAGTAAGAATTTTCTTGGTTTAAAACTTTAGACATTTTTCCAGCAAGCTCAGGTTGAAGACTGTTGATGTTCTCTCTATCTTTACCATCGGCATCATCGCATAACAAAACTAGTTTTGAAGATTGCATGATGGCTTAGAAGCATCACTAATTCGAAGTTTGTTACCCGGTGTACCAATATAGAAACCTCATCGTCTTCAAAGGAAACTCTCAGAAAATTATTTTATAACATAAACACAATTTTCTGCCTTGGATTGGATTGTGAAGTAGCACAGCCACTATCTTTTCTGAATCTGCCACATTCTTCAACTCTGAATTCATTTTTCTCCCCTTACCTAGTTACCTGCCATAGTTTCTTTCGAGACGATGGTCGATGCTTTACAACCCCCACCCCCACAGTTGTTTCTCCCCTTTTGTGCCTACAGTTTGATTCAGAATGAAAACTAACCATGTTGGAATCAGATAACATTTGCTGCAGGACTAGGTTTATTATTTTATGCTGGATTAGCTGGTGAGAGTGCGTGGAAGGAATTTTACCAGTACTTCAGAGAAAGCAGATTTGTAAGTCTAGCAATTCAATTCCCCATACTGTTGTAGTTATTGGCGCCATGTCTTCATGTCTGTCGTTTATCAAATATGTTGTTAAAATCCTTGATTTGTAGAAGAAAGTTTTTTTGCTGCAACTCTTGGAATCTGATCGACGATCGATAGTTTGGTGTTGAGATAGATATATCAAAATTATATCATTGAAATGTCATATAGCCTTATCGCGGTCTCGAAACGTTATTGATGCAGATCCATGCTATGAGCATTGATTTCATGCTACTATCTTCATTTGCTCCATTTTGGGTTTACCATGACATGACTGCTCGAAAATGGTTTGGATTTCAATCTCATTTCAATCCTCCTCCCTTTTTCAATTCTATTCAGCCTTTTAGACATCAATTTTGCATTACATTGCAATGAACTTATTCCAGGTATGACCAAGGTTCTTGGCTCCTTCCGCTTTCGTTGGTGCCGTTGTTGGGTCCTGCCTTGTATCTCGTCCTGCGACCGTTACCGACGACGACACCCATTCCACTCAACCCAGCTGCATCTGAACCAAAATAATCTTGCTTCTAAAGTGAACCAGAAAAAGGGAACGTGGTAGCAATGGTGAAAAAGAAAAAGCTTTCAGGTACAGGGAGAAGTTTTGTATCTTCACATAGCAGATTAGGAAAAAGAGATGTAAAATGATCTGTGAAGTGTTATTATGTTAATTTGATTATATAGTGGCCCAATATAATATGCTCCCGACAAGATTAATTTTGGTCATTCCACACTTAGGCTTTTTTATTTACCACCAAAAGTCCTATGTATGAAGAACCTCACAAAATAATTCACAGCATTTATGATCAAAGTCCTATGTGCACTAGGTCACTCTTTCAAGTTCGTTCATACTTTTGTAGAATGGGTAATTTATAATATTTATAATATATTTGTGCAAAATTTAGCGTAGAGTCTTTTTTTTTATTTTTTTATTTTTTTTTTAAAATTTATTACTATTATTATTAATGAC
>JAOANK020000013.1:5020608-5046641 GCA_026257165.2 Telfairia occidentalis
AAAAAACCACCCACCTTCCACGTATGACTCTCTTGAATTTCTTTTTTCTTTTACTTTTTATTTAAATAAGCAAATGACAACAAAGCCCTTACAATTATTATAAATAATATATTTGGTATGAAATTGATAGAATTCAAACAAAAATAATATTATGGCTTATTTTTTTTAATTAAAATTTGTAAGTTTTGACGGCATTATTTAATTATCAATTTTTTCTATAAGCTTGTAGGATTGTAACTAATAAATTTTAAAAAGTGTCTAATATGTCATTTATTTTTAATTTATGTCAAATTTGTCTTTTTTTTTTTTTTTTTTTTTTTTTTTTTTTCTGTTCAACAACATGTGAGAGGTGAGAATTCAAACCCACGACCTTTTAATAGGGAAGATATGCCTTAACTAATTGAGTGTGCTCCGTTTGACATGTCAAATATGTCCCTAAATTTAAAAATGTGTAATAAGTTAGTGAACTATAAATCATTAACTTATTTGACACTTTTTAAAATTTAGGAATACTTCACTCTCATGTTTAACAAATAACAAGTCCATAAAAATTTTTAAATTTAAATAATTTTGGAGATTTAGATACAAAATTTTAAATAATTCAATAACTTATTTCACACACAAGTTTGATAGCTCCCTTGTTAAACAAAATTAAAAAAAAAAATTAAATTAAGGCCCCGTTTACTTCCCTTCAATCTAAATTAAGGAATGAAAATGAAAATTTTCATTTCTAGCGTTTAGCAAAAGTAAGGAATGAGAATCAAACGTGAGATCCACCTCAAATTTGGAAATCACCATCCCAAAAAAGAGACAATTTCATTCCCTCCCAAAAGGTGATCAATCTCATTCTCATTTCCTATTTCGTAGGCCCTACACCACATTAATTAATGGTTTTACACGCCTTATCCACTCTTTTTTCTTAATAATTGTCATAATTTTAATTAATTAGAAATACAAAGGTTATTTTTGTAATCATCAAACAACATGAATGAGTTTCTGATTTAGATTCTAGATAACTCATAGTAAAAAATATCAAATGAATAAGATTTTCATTCCCCTTCATTTCATTACAATTGATTTTAATTCGAATTTCTTTTCATTAAGAGAAAGTCCACGGGGCCTAAAATTGTAATAGAACCAATTTTATGTTGAAGCGGACGAGAAATTATGCAACAAGGCTGCCGACGGCGAAGTTTCGAATCGAAAATGTCATTTTTAGTTTTGAAATCTTGGGTATCAAATGATCTGTGAAAGAGGATGCAAATGTGTAATGCAATGGAGAAAGTCAGCTGTTATGGTAGGGCTGCGGCTGAACCGAAAGTCTTCGCCGATTGAAACGGAAAGTGACGAGTTCTGACTCACAGAGATATTTCATCTCAAAACCAATTTCAATTCAAACATTTGAAAAAATGAAATCTGTTTTTCTCTTTCATTTTTTTGCTTTAATTTTGTTCCTCTCCTTTGTCAAGAATAGAAATCCCTCTCTCTTCCTGTAAAGTAGGAAGAAAAATAGCGACAATGGAGGGATAGGTTGCGATGTGGGCGTGGGAGGAACGTGTGCGCCTTCTTTCAACCTTCATTTATTTTCTTCTATCTTTATCATCATCAATTAATAACAAACATATTCCACTTTCCTCCACCGCGCCTCTTCCAATTGTCAAACGAAGAATATCTTACATATTGACCCAAAATTCTCTCTCTTTGTTTTCTTCTTCGTACGTTTCGCAAGAAAATTTGCCCTGTTTTATGCAATTTATTCAACCCCTTTCAAGATTGGCGAACCATTTTCCTACCCATCTCTCGAAAGGTCTGTTCTTTTCCGTTTCTGTTTTGTTCTGTTCTGTTCCGTGTTTGGGGGTTCTTCCTTTTTTCTTCTGGGATTGTGTTTTTCTCGAGATTTCAAATGCCATTGATGTTTCTGTGGGAAAATGTATGTTGGTCACGATGGGGTTGCGATCCCGTTTTCTTAAGATGTACACTTCTGAATTTCAGTTCGTGGTTTGCGTGAGCAGATATGGATTGAATGTGCTTCAAAGAACAACTTACCGTGGCAAGGAATTTATTGCGCTGTAATTCCTATGTCTGGTGATGGAAATTTGGTTGCCGTTGTGCCCTAACGTTGTTTCATGGATGGACTCAGGAGTAACGACAACAAACAAAGCGTTGAAAGACATTCCCACGTCGAGGTCTTTGTTTCTGTTCCCTTGGTTTTTCCTTTTTATTTGTCTACTTCTTACGGAACTCATCCTTCACGCTTGCTGTTTATACCCTTAAATTTTGTTTTCAATCTGTGCTTTTTAATGATTTTTTTTTTCATTTTTTTATTTAAATAAGTTGATGTTGTTGTAACAGATGGGATCGTTAGGCGAGAAAACCATACTGGAATTCGAGGATGAGAGCCTCGTTAGTCCTGTGTCAATAACTAGAAAGAATTTTTCTTTTGAGGGTCCTATGCATACTTCTTCACCCTCTAGTGGTTCGCAGAAATTTTGCTATAGTAACATGAAGAACAGGGTATTTAACAGCATTAAGATTGTCGTATTCTCTGCTAAAATCAACTGTCTCATGCCTTTTGGCCCTTTAGCAATATTAGTCAGCAGTCTTTCTGGTCACCATGTGAGTTATCTTTCCACATGTTTGTATCAATTCAATTTTGGCTGTTATATTATTTTATTCTATTTTGGATCCATCGCTTATGTATGTGCAATCCAGGGTTGGGTCTTTCTTTTAAGCTTACTGGGGATCATACCTCTTGCTGAGCGTTTGGGCTATGCAACTGAGTAAGGTTTCTTCAATTTTAGATTACGTGTTGTAGTAGTGAATTTGTAGAACTTTTTGCTATTAAACTTTGATGCTATGCTTTGGATTAATCTATAGTTTTTTAGAGTCTGGACTCTTGGATTCCATTTTGTATCCTGAAGAGCGTGCAGGACTATATTTGAGAGTTCTTTTAGTTTTTAACCTCCTTGGGTTGGTCTAGTGATCATTGGAGCAATAAAAAAAAATGCAAAACACTTAAAGAGAATGAGTTTAAACTATGGTAGCCACCTACCTAGAATTTAATATCTTATGAATTTCATTGGAAAACATAATGTAGTAGAGTTAAACGATTGTCTTGTGAGATTTGTCAAGGTGCATTTAAGCGGGATCGGACACTCACAGATATTAAGAAAAAAATGCTTTTAGTTTTTTGGGCGCTTCTTAAATTACCCATTTTTCATCTAATAATGGATTTGATGCATGAAAACATGATCGATGTATAAGTTTTAGGTCGTGTGGCCTCTGCCTCAAGGACCTTCTGTGCTTTAAAAACACTCGTTGGGTGCAATTTGCTAACCTGGCGTTGCATCCATGCAAACAAATGTCTAATAGATTTAACTAATCGGTCATGTTCTCTCAATTCCTTACCAAGTAACTATAGAAAGGACAGATCATTTTTTGGGTATTTGAATAAAATGAACCTGTATCACTTTTGCCTATAAATTTATAGACGTATTTTACAATTTGGTCTCTCTTTTGACGCAGACAATTGGCGTGCTATACTGGAGCCACAGGTAATATGATTTGAAGCTGGTTTTTATATATATGGAGGAGGAATTTTCTTATGCTTGTAGAGATATAAATTAACCTTGTGCCATTGACTAGACTAGTTGGTGGCTTATATTATTAATGGAGTGCAATGTGGAATGCTCATTTAATAGCTTCTTATTTTGAGACATGTTAGCTCAGAAGACTGTTGTGTTGTTTTTTTACACACCCACCTAAAACGGTCATAGGAAGTAGGAACCAATTAAGTATGAAGCCTCTGTTCCCTTTCTCTTCCCCCTCCCAAAACCAAAGAAAGAAAGAAAGAAAGAAATGGAGGAAACTTTCCTCTTCTAATGCTTTTATATTTTACTTGTCAAGTTTAACATAAGTACCTTCATTTTTAACTTTGCAGTTGGAGGTCTTCTGAATGCTACTTTTGGAAATGCCACAGAATTGATAATATCAATATATGCATTGCGAAGAGGAATGATACGTGTTGTTCAACAGTCATTATTAGGTTCAATTTTGTCAAATATGTTATTAGTACTTGGATGTGCCTTCTTTGCTGGTGGCATTGTGGTTTCTAAGAGGGAGCAGGTCTTCAGTAAGGTTTGTTTTTACCATGATAGTAGTCTTTTTGGATACTGATTACTTACCATTCCCTGTTCTATTTCTCAAGCATGCATCATTGGTTTGATGTTCTCTTATTTTTAGGCAGCTGCTACAGTAAATTCTGGATTGCTGTTGATGGCTGTAATGGGACTTCTATTTCCTGCTGTCCTGCATTCCACACATACGGAGTTGCACTTTGGAAAGTCAGAGCTGGCTCTTTCAAGATTTAGTAGCGGCATTATGTTGTTCGCATATGCTGCCTATCTTGTTTTTCAGTTGAAAAGTGAAAGGAACCTATATCTCCCTGTTGATGAGGTTGATAGCTCTGCCTTCATACTTGATCTTAACAGCATAAACTATCTTACATTCTATTTACCAGTCTTTTTATTCAAATGTCATTCCGTAATTGTTATAACAGTAACACTTGTATCCTCAGTGGCATAATCTGAGTGAAAAGGCTTTAGATAAGGTTTAATAACTGTACAGTTGTAGCTTTCACTGAAGATTCATTTTTCCATATCATATGTTTGTGGGATCTGGATGGTCTTTTTGTTCCGAATTTTGCTAGATAGTATGGTTTTCAAGCATCTGGTTAGAGTCAGGAATGTTTTCAATTAATTTGCTAATTTTGGTAAGTGTTTTCAGAGCCTTCCCTATCTCTTGGCTCCTATTCGGTTGGAGACTTGGAGTTCTTCCATTAAATTTTTACTGCCTCACCATTTTACAGCTATCCCTAATATTCTTCTCTTTCTTTTCTCTTCCTCCCTAACTACCTAAGATAGAATCAGCCAATCAGGAAGGGTGCCAGCACCAACTTGGAACCCTAATGAACTATCGTATTTTCTCCCCCAATGAATAAACTCTAACTAGTTTTCTTCTCCTGTTGGTTTTTTATTCCTCCTCTTCTATGTGAATACGAGAGGAGGTTTCTCGATTTCTTTCTTCTGCTGTTAATACAAGTTTCTGTATCTTCACTTGTTGACTTACTCGATATCTGTTATGTGGAAAAGTATTGTTGCTGAGAAAAATATATTAGGGTTCGTAGACATTTTGCAGAAACAACTTTTACTGTGAATGAATATTTTTAGAAGCAATTTTTTTTTTCAGAAGTTACCCTGAACGAATAATTACAACAAGGTACTTTGTTTCTGGTTGGATGTATAAAGTAATGCTTACATAATTGATTCAACTGTTTTTACCTTTTCTAATAAAAAAAAACCTATTTTTGGTTGTTTGATACCCCAATAATTGGCATAAAATAGGGGGATACTGAAGGGAATTCTGATGATGAAGAAGATCCTGAGATTTCTATGTGGGAATCCATTGTTTGGCTGTCTATCTTGACCATTTGGATCTCCGTCCTCTCTGAATACTTAGTGAACGCAATAGAGGTATTGTTGACTTGTTAACTCATCTTACTATGAATCTTCTTTTTTCTTTGGGTCGTTCCCTCCTCTGTGAACACAATTCTCACATTAATGCAACAATCTGTAAAATTATAATTTATATTTGATAACAATCTCAGGGGGCATCAGTTGCCATGGACATACCGGTAGCATTCATTAGTGTTATCCTACTACCAATTGTTGGGAATGCTGCAGAGCATGCAGGTGCCATCATGTTTGCCATGAAAGACAAGCTCGTAAGTGTTCGCCCTTTTATGTGCATGAACAAAATGATTTGTGAGGTCCATTCTCTAATCATGTCTTGTGTAGGACATTTCTTTGGGAGTCGCAATAGGATCGTCTACACAGATATCTATGTTCGGGGTGAGTTCCACACAATACATTGATTTTAGTTTCCTGAATGAATTACTTTGGACTCTGCCAATGTAGTTGAAATTTGGTTACTTCCTTAATGAGCAGTTTGTTGTAATTAATCTTTTTTTTTCATATTTCTCTCAGCTTAAATGCATAATATACTGTTTCTTCTTAGTCTAGGTTGCTCCACCCTTTCTACGAAAATCTCTTTTTTTGTGTCGAATCTTTATTTAGTATTAGAGTGAAGCATTGCATCTATCGGTGTATAATCAAAGTTCTAGTCCTTGAAAATAGTTAAGCTGCACGTAAGTTATTTCGACTCACAATTCGTTTTTTTTGTTTTTTTAAAAACTAAAAAGGTCTGCTTTGGAATGTCAACCGTTGACGTGCGGGTCGATGGTATTTGGTCTGTTGAACGGTTTATATTTGAATGCTCAATCTGTCATAAGAGGCAAAACAAACATCATTCATATTAAAAGCCATCATAGAATTGAACTTTGCTCTTTGAAACAAACATATGACTGTTCCTTCCATGTACCATTTCTTTGGTCACCTCCTTATCTTCCATAACCTGTTGTCATTAACTTGTATGTGACTGCAGATTCCTTTTTGTGTGGTCATTGGTTGGATCATGGGATGCCCTATGGACTTGAATTTTCAACTTTTCGAGACTGCCACGTTGTTCATCACTGTTATCGTTGTGGCCTTCATGTTGCAGGTTTGCCACTTCAGCCTTCTCTTCTTTTGTTTAAGGTGTCTACGTGATTAAAAATACTTGAAATTACTTCTGGAATCATTAAATACCCTTTTATAGTTAGGATCTCAGAATAGGTTCCTCTTATCCCGCTTGGTTCGAAAGATC
Source organism: Telfairia occidentalis (assembly GCA_026257165.2). NCBI lineage: Eukaryota > Viridiplantae > Streptophyta > Magnoliopsida > Cucurbitales > Cucurbitaceae > Telfairia > Telfairia occidentalis. The sequence continues at coordinate 5,027,371 of JAOANK020000013.1, forward strand.
ACCAATGATCAGTATTACTTTTGAACAAATAATTGCAACGATATGTAGGAACAACGACGTGCACTATCATATACATATCGATTCGAATTAGTTTCTTAACGGAACTTTGACATCGAGCCTGCAGGATGGAACGTCTAATTACCTCAAAGGACTGATGCTTATTCTCTGCTACCTGATAGTAGCTGCAAGTTTCTTTGTACATATTGATCCAGCTTCAGTTGGTAAGCTATAACTCTCTTTGCTACAATTGAGAAGCTGAAAACCAAATGGAAGACTGTTGAACTGTCTAACATAAAAATCGAAATTTTTACGCAGAGGATAAAACCCGAAATCCCGGTGGATGAAAGGCAAGGGACGACCCGAGTAGTGAATCTGCCTGCAGAGGGGCCTCCTTCAACCTAGTACTCTTCTAAAGACGGGATCGACCGAAGCTCGAGGTTCACTCCATTGCTGTATAGTTCTGAACTCAGGCTACCATGTTCAGAAAGCATTTTTCCATGTTGTTTTGTGACCAACCGATGGCAATTAGATGTTTCCTTGGTTCGTCCAGTCGTTGGTGCTGATCTTGTTTATTACAAGCTGTGGCAATCTATTCAGAACTTAGCAAATAGGAATACTAGAAATCAAGTGTAAGAAAAAAAAAATATTATCATATTTATTTATTTTTCTTAGGGCAATGCTTTATTTACCTTTTTCTCTCTCTTATTATTCATGGGTTCATTCACTTGAAACTAGTGGAAGGCATGAGAAAACAAGAGTTAGAATGTGACAAATATTTTGTTGATATGTTGAGCTCCATAATAATGTTACTATTGACTTTGAACTCTTTGTATTTGCACAATTATTTTGTTTTTGGTAGGGACAAATTTTTTTTTAAAAAATGGAATGGCATTTCCTTCTAGTCAATCGGAAAGGGGTGTGACAAAATGGTCCAATCAAAATTAATAACAAAACTAGTCATCTGTTTGAATTTTATTTTTCTATTTTTTAAAAATTATTTTAATCTTATAAAGGGTTGTTGTCTGAGTTTGGTTGAAATTTCTTACTCTAGGAATATGAGGTTCATATGTGGTCCTGATTATAACTTATTGATCAAGACATCATTAATTTCTCCTAAAAATTAAAAGTTTAAATCTTCACACTTATTATAATGCTAAGAAAAATGTGAGTCAATCTCATGTGCAATTATGCATGGTAAATGCCAAATTTCATGAAATAGGTTGGAATAACCCTGATCTCTCTTTAAAAAAAAAAAATACACAAGTCATAATATGATATTTTTTTTAACGCAAATATGATAAGTTAGTTTGTAGATGTGATTTGTAAATTTCTTAATGTTACATATTGTTTTAACAACGTAAGGATTTGATATTGCTTTTTAAAAACTTGAGAGAAATTGAAAGGAGCTAAGGTTGTTGACGATAGCCATTAGATTTTATTTTATTTTTTCGAGTTGAACACTAGATGGAGGGTGGAGATTCAAACCTATGATCCTTTTGGTCGGGGATATATGTTTTAATTTGTTGAACTATGTTCAAGTTGATCAATAGTCATTAAATTTATGACTCCTTCTGAAGAAACGAAAATCCTCATTTAGTGTGAGGCCTACAAGTTCGACCTTTAAAGAGATAAATAATGTCATGAGTAATAAAGTTGAGACCCATACTTCAAAAAATAATAATAATAAATAAATAAAGTTGAGACCCATAAGTCAAGTATAATTCTAACACGTATAATAAATAGGGAATGAAAAATCGTCGATATTCGCCGAAATACAGACAATATATCGGATATCAGATGGATTTGATATTGAAATAAGGGGTGAACATCATTTTTACCCTCGTATCGACGATATATCAAATCTATGGTACAAAATAGGGTGCTGTGTGATGGCAAACTCTATCTCTTGTGCTTTATCCACGCGCAAGTTCGAATGTTTTACCATTTTTATCCACCATTTTATTTTTTCTACATTTTCAGACTTTGAAAATGAAAAAAAAAAATGATTGATTTGATGTATCAATTCACAACTTACATTTTTAATAAATTCCAAATTTCAAATTTCAAAATTATTATTGAAAAATTCTTATCTCTACTTAAAACTTCTATAAATTAAAATTTAAAATTATTATTGAAAATTCTTATCTCTACTTAAAACTTCTATAAATTATACCATTTTTCCAAATACCACAACACTTTCTTTTTTAATTTTCAAATTTCTTATTTTCTATCTCAACTCTTAAGTCTTTTTCTAACTCTTTCTTTCTCTTTTTACTATTTTTTCTTTCATGTTTCTACTCAAGTCCTTTTTTTTTCTTTTATGTTCTTGTTCTGCCCAATTAATAGTTTAATTATTTAAATAAATTAACTATTAATGTTATTTTAATTTTTTCAAAAAAAAGGTTACTTTCAATTTTGTTATAATTATAATTTTATTCTCCATTATATTCTTTTTGACCTTTTAAAAAAGAACTAAATATTCATGGTTAAAGTTCTTGCTTCACCCTACTCGTATAATTTTTCTTAATTCTTTAACTTAACTTTTATTGTCCAAGTAATATCTCTAATTCTCCAAATATAATTTTATTCTCCATTCTTTTTTTTCTTTTTCATATTTTTAAAATTTTTAAAATTTATCTTTAGTTCTTGAATTTGATGTTTTAAATTATCAATATCAATCATGTAGTTGTTCAATACAATTTTTGTTTATCAATAAAGGATTTAAGTTTATATTTATTTCCGTGTTCAATAGTATTTATTATTGTATTGATACTTATATTTGTCTTCTAATTATTGATATATGTGCTTAAAAGTAGTGATCTATAAATTAAATAAGCTTGTTTTAAAGTTTCCCTAAAAGAATCACAATATTTTTATAAATTTCGGTAATATTCATTATCTTTTCTGAAATATCCGTTGATATTCAAATATCCATAAATTCGAATTACCTATATCGATATCAGTATCGATATTTTACTTTTTGATAATAAATGAGGGAGAATCTCTTAAAAGTTTAAGAATAATGACTATCTTTCGTTGTTTCTATTACCACATAGGTAAATACAATTCTAACGATATCTCTAAACCATACCATAGAAATATAAATTTGTGTTAAAATTTTAAAATATATTTTTTAACACAATCATTAATAATTGTTTGATAATAGTTTGCATATCAAGATTCATAACAATGCAGCTAAAAAGCAAGAAATCGTAGGTTGGAATTTCTATTATCGTGTGTGATATTATATATTCTAAAATAAAAATATTATAATTGTGGAGTTGAGATTCAAAAGTTCGTATAACTTTATTTAATTATTGTTTTCTATGATGTTTGTAGACCGAATCTAAATTAATTTTTGATTATCAAAAAAAAAAAATATAAGTAGCTACTTTCAATATTTTTATTTTAGGTTTTAATACTATTTTAGTCCTTTTATTTATTTTAGTCATTGTACTTTCTAAATTTTCATTTTCATTCTTCTATTTTTAACTTTCGATCATTTCTAGTCTCCATACTTTCAAAAAGTCCGTTTTAGTCCCTATATTTTTAAGAAATGACCATTTAGATCTATGTATAAAAAAATCTAACAGAAATTTAATACACAACAAAAACTTCTTAATATAAAGTTATCTCTACATTTCAAGACATTTTTTTTAGTGTAGCATTGAACTTGTAATAAAAAAATTAGATAAAAAGAAAATGAAGAGACTAAAATAATCACAAATTATAAGTGCAATGATCAAATCGAACATTTCGACAGTATATAGACCTAAATAAGAAAAAAGAAACTCAAATGAACATAAGTAAATGGATCAAAATAATGAATAAACTTTTGTTTTAAATGGTAATATATCTAATTAAATTAATTCATTTCGATTCACCTTTGATAGAATTTTTCTTTTTAAATTTAAGATACGAAGTTAAAATATTTTGAACGATAATATATTCTTTAAAAGTTATAGTCAGTGAGCTCGTGAATCCCAATCCCCAAGTAGAGAAATGAAAATAAACCAAATTGAAGTCGAACAAGGAGATTAAAATTAATAAGAAAAATACAAATTATAGGCTGAATCCCATATTCCCATTTTAGAAACTTTTTCAGAGTGGCTGAGCTGGCACCATGTTTGGACGAGAGATTTTCGCGTTCAAAGAGACTGCAAAAAAAAAGAGAGGTGGATTTTATTAAAAAGATTTTGAATTCTGAACCCTAACGACGAGAAGATGAGATTTTGCTAGAGCGAGCGTGGATGAAACTCAGCCTCCAAGAGCTTTGCATTTTGCAAGCTGCGCTTCTTCCCTTATGTTTGTTTCTGAATTGAACGGAGTTGATTCTTCTTCTGTTCGATCGCACCTTTGTTTTCTGGGGTTTCTGACTATTCAAGAGTAGCTTTGGGTTTTTGCTGTTTCTTGCTCGGAACTCAGATACCAACGCGGAAATGGTGAGTTGTTTCACTTTCTTTTTCGTTTTGACCTCTCAGTATTAGTCGAGTACAAGAAATCTGCTTTCTGATACTTGCAATAAGGGCTGTTCTATTCCAATTTACTTTGAACTTTGTTTCCGAGATGGGATTGATCCTTTGATTGATTTATTTATTTTATTGTGTGTGTGTGTGTTTTTTGGCTGTTAGTCGGGCCGGGCTGATGGGGGAAGGGATCGATTTCGAAAAGATTATACGTCGAGATATGACGAGAAGTCGCAGTCTGGGCATGGCAATAGTAGCAATCCTCCGTCCAGACACCTCTGGGTCGGAAATTTATCTCATGTTGTAGTGGAGCGTGATCTTTCCCGCTTTTTTTCACAGTTTGGAGAGCTTGACAGTATTGCTTTCCAGCCCAGTCGTAGCTATGCTTTCATCAATTTCAAAAGGGACGAAGAAGCAATGGCAGCCATGAGAACGCTTCAAGGTTTTGCGCTTGGAGGCAATCCCATTAGAATTGAGTTTGCCAAGGCGGTTAGTCTTGCCCGAACTTCTATCTGTTACTTTCTTCGAATTCTCTCTATGTTTTCTTATTGTACGTCTTTGATATATAATATAAAACAATTCTTGAAAAACTATGACAGTAAGAGAAATGATAACAGCATTCAAATCACTTGTACTCTCTCCTACTAATCCAAATGCTCTCATAACTCCGTTCAAGGCAATGCTGCCCTCCACTGAATTTCTTGGCTCTAAGTCAACCCGAAACTCACCGAACTACATGACTTTGATCACTTCTCCAGGGTTCTCAGTATCACAGTAGCAAAATTCTAATGTTTTATATAGTCTCAATCAGGTCTCAACTGGCATTACGGAAAAATGTTTAAGGTATCCTGCTCAGGGTCATATGTAATGCCTTCCACTTCGTCTGCCTGGAGAGTTTCTATGAGTTGATTACATACCAGATCAAATGGATCTCAGTTGACCCATAATGATGATGATAAAATACAAAGCAAGTGGCATTACATTCTTCAATTGAAGTGACAAACACTGAACAAACACAACATTTTCATCACAAACTTGCTTAATTTAATACCCAGGCAAGAGAAATAAGGCTAGGCCAAGGAATAGTTTGATTTATGTATGGCTAGAAAAGACAAAAACCTATCATTTGTGATTTCAATAGCATGGAATGTGACAGTTTACAAATGTGCAAGAATCAGGGAACAGGTTGATTTATATTTACTACAAAAAATAGACACACATTTGTAGTTGAACAATCCTTTATATACTGGATCTTGCACATTCTTTTAGTCATCATTCTTCGTGTTGCGGTCCAATCAATCCTTCTTAACACAGCCTAAGAATTTAGAAATGCTTCGCAGGTGTAATTACGAATATAAATGACTTTTCAATTTAGAAAAGTAAAGCACTGTAAATCACTTTTCATTCCCTAATATTAAAAGCTATCGTTACATGGACAAATCTCAAGCAATTTAATAATATCGTAATTTAAGCAGGGTTTTTGTAGTTCCAGAAACAAGCCTTCCAATTATATACAACGCAAAAAGTTATTAAATGTTATTAAGTTAATGTCCAAGAAAAAAAATCTACCTTCCATGTTCTTTCGTGTCAAATCAGCATAAGCTTCTCTTTGATCAACTGTTGAGACAAAATCCTAATTAGATTGCTATAGTTTCAGTGGGTTGCCCCATAGTATATTATTGAAGTTCGTACCTTTGCTTCTGTGCATGTTTATACCAATCAAATGGTAGAGATGTGTGCCATATGGAAGATTGGAGTTATTGTTCTTGAAGGAAGGATTTCTCGAAATAAGTTGCAGATATTCCCAGTTTGTAGTACTGAAGGCCTTCTTGATATACCAACCATTAGGCAGGCACTTTGTACCAAAATTCCCTATTTAAACTTTCAAGTATCAGCCTTGAATCTCCTTATGATGGAAACCTCAATGTTTTTTGCCTTTGAATGATTGAATGTCTTAATACCACTCAGAGAGAAGGTCATCGATAAATGGAAACTATCTTGACCAATTTACTAGGATCAAATAATCTCTTATTTCCAGCACTCTACTTATTTCACCTAATAAAAATAGATATATTTGGACAATCTGTGTGAATTCTTTAATGAGCTAAATTATCAATGGTATTGGACTTCTTTTTATAACTTTTACCTTTTAAAGGAATATCTATAGCTTTGACCATCTCTTCCATCATCATCATATGAGAGGATATTTCAGAGGAACCCAAAAAATCTACATCCTAAGCCAAGCGATGTGTATAAAATATCTCTGAACATGACCATACATCAAGAGTTTGTTATAGAACTACTTGATTTCAACTTCACATAAGCAATGAAGAGTTCAAATTTTAGTTATTTATTATTGTCCTTCTTCATCTGACAATCCAGTAAATTAATGTATCATTGTTCTGCTCTATTGTTTTTCTTCTAATGCATCATTAGGTTTCAGCGTGGCAAATAACTATATTGAAACACGTTTTAGCATGGGAAGAGTGGTGGTATTACAGTGGAAATTTGAAATTGTTATAGAAGCTTACTTTTTCTGCTAGTGGATGAACGTCCATAATTTGCAGCTTCTCATGATCGAATCAAAGTCTTAGTATGTATAAATTAAATGTGTGCAGTTTGACATGACGCACTCAATATATTATAATGCATCAAAGCTTTTAAGACAGTCCATAAGACTTTTTACTGCTGTGCTTTTTGTATGCAGTAATCAATATCTAACAGTAGACGGATGCGATACTTCCACATTAAAAGAATACACAATGTCCACAGTCTGACCATTCAATTTTGACTACAGTTTCTTTCCATGTGCTAATATTGTGTTTTTTCTAATAAATATTGAGAATCTTGAGGCTATACTCAAGGACATGTTAAGAACCGTAGGTTACATTACATTATTAAAATTTAACTGGGAATTGAAATTCATTTCACCATTCATCTAACCTTGTTGAACATCACAAAAGATTCTCGTCCCTTCACCTGGTAGGGTGAAGATATCAATAAAGACAATCATTTTTTTTTTTTGATATATATATTTTTGTTGATAAGAAAAACCAAGCTTTCTTAGAAAGAGAATGAAATAATAACAAAAAAGATAGCCCCTACCGCGCCCCCCCACCAAAAAAAAAATAAAAAATAGCAAAAGGAAGCCCATAACTAACTAAGAAAGGGAAATCAGTCCCAAACAATAAAACCTATATGATAACTACAAAAGAGAGGCAACACTGCTGCCCACAAGGAAGTGTTAAGCCAATCAAATTTTGATATAAGAGAGAAATGCATTTTATGCATTTTATGTGGTGCTCAAACATTCCAATGAAGCAATGAAGCATGAGTGAGTTTATTGTGCTCAAAGCAATTCCAAGGACACACATGTTATCTAACCTGTGATTTGCACTGGTGGTGTACCTAATATATGTATGAGTTGAGAAGAGTACTATAGGGCATCATAACTGAGCTATATTAGTTTGTTTACATATTTTTCGATATGTAACTTACCTGGATCAGAAGCAGCATCTAAGTGAGAACTTTAAAACATTTTACTGAGATCTCCAGTCAAAAGAAAATGACAAACTGTTCTGCTTTTAATAAAACTTTGTATAAAGGAATACAGAGCGAGTTATCAAGTTATATAGCTTATATTCCTAATCGATGCATTTTCACTGCCCTGCTTGTTTGTAGCATCTAGATGGACATACTTCATGGAGTCTGGTTTCTGGGTTCGTACTGCTGAGCTCTTGGCCTTCACAAAATTGTGGAGTGAGGCAAAACTAACTAAAGGGATATGTAGAATATCACTCACTTTTATCCTAACTATGAAAGCACAGAAGTCTAATTGCTCAATTGATCACAAAACTAGAGAAATAACATGAATGGTGGTAAATGGTCAAAGATGTCATACAATAGATGCCACACACCAAACCAATAGTCGTTCCAGGAGGCTTGCATTTCGTGGAAGGAATGGTCCATATGTGCCTGATTTGTGGAAGTCCAGCACATAGCACATATAATATTGGTCCTATAACAGCTAGTATGCTGTTCTTGGTTAAGTCTGTGGGCTAAATGAATATTTGGTTGCATATCTCTGTACATTTTTTTCATTCACAGTTGTTTCCAGTCATGCTCTGATTTCAGTGAATAAGAATGTGGCTTTTTTTTTGGACAAGAGCAAGAATGTGACCAGTTAAACAACATTGTGAATAGTAATTCCAAGGGTTGAGCACAGGGAACCCTGGTCAGGAGACCTTGGTTCCCAAAACCTGTTTGTGTCATCTATTTAGATGGGATAATTATTTAACTTAGATTGGAGGCCTTTTGCGTGACTGCATGCTCCCATGGCCTTTAGGCTTTAGGTTGTTTATGTTAGCTTTTGTGATTGTATCCAGTGTACAGCCTCAAATTGGAGTGATCGACATTTCCTTTTCTAACGAACCCCTCCCTTATTAGTTTAGATTGGAGACCTTTTGTGTGACTCTCCTTTGGAATAGGGACTCCATGTCCCATGGTCTTTAGGTTGTTTTTTGGGGGTTGGCTTAATATTGCAGTCGGTTTCTCATAAAAGAAATAAATTAAATAAGAGTTATATCTATCAATCCTGGTGAATATGAGCTGAAATAGGTTTGTTTCTGTGGTGATGGCTACTTTTTGTCAAATTTTGTTAGATGTTTTCTGTTCATCTAGGAATGGTGTACAGATTATTTAGGAAAATATCTTCTCCATAGTTGCTAGATGGTGTAACTATAAGCCTTCTTTTAATTTGTTTTTGTTTTTGTTTTTTTTAATATTAATCTCTGTTGGCTGGACTTAACTAAACTCGGAACTGAAAAAGGTTGAAGAAATTATATGTTTACACGTCAAAAAGTGATATAGGCACATACACACTATCTTGTTAGGTTAGATAGTAGTCCTTTACCTTTTTTTTTGGCAAAGCAAAGAGAGATCTATAATAACCTGGAATATTCCCCTCTGTTCTGAAAAGAGATTACTAAAACTCTCCAATTGACTCAAACAAGAAAGGGGAATAATTAGAATTTATCCTTTTAGAGAATGAGCCTCATTTAGAAGTGAGAAAGCTGGAAAAGATAATGATCCTTCACCTCCAAGTCATTCCTGGAAACTTCGTACAAATTATTCACTCTCTCGCTCCAAAGCCTCCAGACTGTAGTCATGATAACATAATCCAAATGGATATAGTCTTGCTCCTGAGAATATGAACCAACACAAGTTAAGATGATGTAGCATTTCTCAGTCAGTTTTTATGATGCTACCCGTCAAAAGAAAAATCTCTCACACTTATCCACAACATGGTAGATATCCGAAGCAAGCCAGTACTGAGTGTGTAAGGGCGAAGGAGTTTGAAGTTAATTTTTTAATTACTTTTGTCCATTTTTTTTAATTTCCATTCCCCATCTTTGTCATCCTTGGCTCTTTTTCATTCTCTTATAAAATTTGGAAAATTTAAATTGAGAGCATTTTATTCAGTGATAGGCTGTTGTGCCTTTAATAAAAATTTTACTCTCAGGATAAGCCATCCGCATCATCACGTGATGAAGATTATTCTCAACATCGAGAGGAAAAATATTATGGAGCGAAGGGTTCATTCTCACAGGGACGGCATGCTAGTCCTGACCAATTTTATCATGAAAAGTCCAAAATGAACGATAAAAATACAGAGCCTAGTGAGGTGTTATGGATAGGGTTTCCGGCTTTGTTAAAAGTAGATGACATGATATTAAGGAAGGCTTTTTCACCATTTGGGGAAATTGATAAGATTACAACATTCCCTGGTCGGACATATGCCTTTGTTCGTTTTCGGGGTGTGACATCAGCTTGGAGGGCTAAAGAAACTCTTCAGGGGAAGCTATTTGGAAATCCCCGAGTACATATTTGTTTTGCAAAAAATGATTCTGGTTCATCAAACAGTGGAAGGAACTCAATGAATGCACCTCTTTCTCCAAGATCTCCTCACCTTTTCTCAAACTTTGATTCTGGAGAATTTGATTCCCGTGGTCTCAATAGGAAAACTAATTCGTGGACTAGTGGGAATAATGCATTTGAAATGAAGAGGTCTGGAGAATTCTCATCAAAATTGGGTTCATCCCAAGATAGGTATGAACATCATGGTAGTCCAACAATAGAGAGAGGTTCTCATTTAAATAACTTTCCTCAAAGATATTCTCAGCCTAGTGCATTTTATGAAGATCCATGGGACTTGCCAGAGGATACGGACTTATATCATGGGTCCAAGAAATTGAAGACTGGACCCTTTCCCCAGGATAAAGAGCTCCCTGAGTATCCTTTATCTGATTTGGAACAAGATAAACGTATAATTCCAAAGTTATACCCTGAATATTCCTCATCAGAGGTCTTTGATAAGAAGATGAAGTCAGGGCCTCTGGGTTATAAACAGACTCCTGATCGGCCTATAAATATGTCTGTCCCTTATGGAGAAAAGAGTGAACACTGGAGGGAGCCATACGATAATTTTCAGGGTCCTGATTCTCTGCCACCGAATGCTGTTGCAAGAAAAAGGTTCTCTCCTGATTCAGAACAGTCATCTGTAAAAGAGTGGAAATGGGAAGGAACTATTGCAAAGGGAGGAACACCTGTTTGCCGTGCTCGCTGCTTTCCTGTGGGAAAGGTTCTGGATATGCTGTTGTAAGTATTTTGATTTCCTTATTTATTCCCATTAAAATATTTTTAATCTAGTGCTGAAAAAAAGTTATAATGCTACTTTTTTTTCTCATTTAGCCGCACGGCCATTAACGAGGATTAGATCCAAATCCCTTCCTCTTTCAGTAACTTGATCCACCTCTTTCCTTTATTTTATCCCAACATCTCTTATCCTATCTTAATTTTTCTTCATGGAAGGTATATATTTGGGGAGTGACATGGAAATGGAAGATTCAATTTCTTTCTGTTGTTTATGATATTATTGTTAAAAACACTTTTAATAGTCTCTTTTAATTAAAAAATGTATTATTTGAGTTGGAAGATGGAGCATGTAGGAAACTGTAAATTTTTGTTATTCTGGCCTTTTATGATTAGTGAAGGTTTGGTTAAATGATTGAATTACCTCGAGATAATTTGTACTTTCACGGTAGCTGTAGTTTTGAAGATGAAACATGTTTAAACCATCATTCTTCCCGAGTTTTTTTCAACTCTCATTAATTGGCATTTTAGAGACGAAAGAGGAAAATATTCACAGATGATTTCTTCCCAATTTTTCCGACTGTTTTATGTGATCAGATTTGATTCTGCTGAAGCATAGTTCTCTTCATGGAATTCAGGATTATTCATCATAAATTGTGTGCAAATGACTGAAAGGGACAAATGTCTCTCCGCTTTAAAAATATTCTACTATCGAAACCCTTATAGATCCCTTGTGAAACTGAATTCGTATTCTGCAGGCCAGAGTTCTTAGACTGTACTGCAAGAACTGGTCTAGACATGCTTTCAAAGCATTACTACGAAGCAGCTAGTGCTTGGGTTGTTTTCTTTGTACCTGAAAGTGATTCCGACATTGTGTTCTACAACGAGTTCATGAACTACCTTGGTGAAAAGCAACGAGCAGCAGTTGCCAAGTTGGACGACCGAACCACCTTGTTTCTTGTACCACCATCTGAGTTCTCAGAAAAAGTCCTCAAAGTACCTGGAAAATTGAGCATTTCAGGGGTAATTCTGAGGTTAGAGCGTCCTGGGACCAGTGCAAGGCCTCCTTATCAAAACGAAACAAAAGACACAAATTTGTTACCTTTACATAGTGATTCGTTATATGCAAAATTACCGACTTCTCCAGCTGTTTTTGCCCCAAAACTATCTTTATCTGATCTCAATAAATCAGGAAGCATTAATACATCATTGCCCAGGAATACTTCAGCTTCACCTGTGTTATTTCATGGTTCAGCCCAATCTGTTGGAAGTTTGTCTGACCCATATATTGAGAGCAGGACCGAGTATCCAATTCAACAACTGCTAAATGCCATGGGACCAAACTCTTCTTCTCACCATCTACAGAACTCAATGTTGGATATTAGAAATATTCAGTCACAAGCTTCCAACACTTCAATGGATCCCGTTTATCTGGAACGTCATTTAGTCATTCCAAGGGAAATTCAGGAAACAGGTTCCAGTAATTATACAGTTGGGATTTCTAGTGTCCCATCTGGGAATGCTTTATCAACTCAACAAGAAACAAAACCGGCAGCCACTTTAGCTACGACTCTTTCCTCTCTACAGCCAGACCAACTGGCACAATTAGCATCATCTCTTCTTGGGCATCAAAGGCAGTCAAACACATCAAATGCAACCGTGGAAGAAGAATTGAGGCAGCGAAACCTGGTCAATGAATCTGTTGTGCCATTTGCAAGGTCCCAAAATGGTTCTTTGCAGAATAATTTGATGAACGCTGAGCCTCAGACATCTCATATTGTCCAAGTTCCACAGATGCAGCTACCACAACACCAGATGCCAAACGTGCCTGCTGGGCAACCTACGTCGCAAAGAGAGCTTCAGACAGGGGCCTTAGGCAATGATCAACAGGTTCAAAACTCTGATGCGCGTGGAGAAACAGAAGCAGATCCACAGAAACGCCTACAAGCTACACTTCAGCTGGCAGCTGCTCTTCTCCAGCAAATTCAACAAGGAAAAGGAAGTTAATCTGTCCAGCTTGATCATGTGAAACAAACTAACGTGGAGCTCAACAACTATGGGTAGTCATCCTGCAGATGATTGTGAAGGAATTAACAGATTCGAAATGGGAAAAAACGAATGCCAGAGCATGCATCATCAGCTACCTGCAAGCAGTAATATATGTTATTCTAAGTAACCAGTCTTTTGATTAAACTTGTTTATAAGATGTTGATTAGCTAGTTAGTTAGTACCCACAGCTGCTGCTTTAGTGATGTTAGAAACAGGAGGCATTTGTGGTAGTATTGCCGTTTTGTTTAATCTCAAGTCTTGAAATTTTGTTGGTCTTTATCTTGTTCCTTGGTTATCATTTACTTGGGAGAGTTCCACCTCTTTGGTCATCTGTTTTCAAGATTTTTGGCAGATTGCCTGATGTTCTGTGGATGGTCATCTATCAACATTTAGAATTGAAATCAAACATTAATTATTCATTCCATTATCTACTATCTTGATATGAAAGATAATTATAATTGATAATAATAAATATTCTTGATGTATTATAAAGAGAATATTAATTATTCGATATAGTCACGACATCTTGCAAGATAAAGGTAAATAATAGCAAACATAATACGATGTTTTGAGAAGGAATATTAATGCGATGTTAAAAGTGAAAAAAGAACAATAATTTAATCATTTTAATTGGGCAAGTGATTAAAAAAAAGTTTTGGAAAGGGAGATCATTGATCCTTGAGACAGCAGAGGCGATGAAATGATGATCAAAAGTGAAGGAAGAATTTATCCAGATAGCAATGAATTTTCAACCGAAAGAAAATCAAGAAGCTGCTTTTATTGAGTTCTAGATGTAGATACAGAACTGAGTAATAATGATGTACAAAAAGAACAACAATCCTTCAAATAATAATACAACAAACCTACCCCCAAATAGAATGAATAAATAAAATAACAAATTTCACAGCAATAATGCTATAAGAATTTGATAGAAACTTGCTCTTATTGATATTCGAGCGGAAAAGTTACAAATCATGGGAGAATTTGAGAGCTTCCTTCCTCTCCACCAAAATTACCATTCAGTCTACTCAAAAGGATGATCCTCTCCCTAACAAGCACGCCAATGTATACACAAGTAAAGTACCCAAAACGCCCCTGTTAATCACTAACTAATTTATTACAAACAGTAACAACATTCCATGCTAATTCTCATTACGTCCTCTCTTTCTAGAATGAACCTTCGTAACGGCCAGTTGAAGAAAACCTCCAGCTACCGTCTTTTTTTAGAACCAATAAGACAAGGCTAAAGAATGAACTCGAACTTGGTTGAATAATGCCCACCATCAACATGTCTAGAAGTAAGCGTTCAATCTCGTCCTTCTAGTATTGAGGGTAACGATACGGTCAAACGCTTACAAACATAGCATCGGGCATTAACTCAATCTAATGATATCCTTGTTACATATTGGGGGTAATCCACTAGACGAGCGAAAAACTTCTCCCGTTTAGCCTTGAGCTCACTATCAGAAAGACGTCTGAAAACCAAAGAACTCACACTGCTTCCTTATGCAACTTTTCCAGCTGATTCGATATTTTTTGAAGGGCTCGAAGAACAGATGGAAGAAATGTTTAATGTTCGCATGGACCCACCTACATTTCCAGTGTGCTTGTTATTTGGATTCAAGGCAACTCCCTTTTGGGCTTGGCCCGACTCGCTTTGACCAACTACAAAATTATCCTCTATGCTTTAGACAGTTTCCATCATTTGAGTCAACCCAATCGATTTGAGCACTCTTACTTCAGCCTGAATGTTCTCTTTAAGCCCAATGACAAAAAAGACTTTCCATCACAAATTCAAGGACACCGTCCATCAGCGCTCCATACTCCTCAAATCGGCAACAAAAATCTTTTACCGTGGTCTCTTGTTTAACCATGCAGAAACGGTTGCATAGTGTGCCATCCTGAGTCGATCAAAAACATCTTAACAGTAGAAGTCGGAATTCCCCCCAAGTCTGGATTAGTTAGTGCTTATCCTCCCATTGATGCCAAGCGAGGGCTTCCTGACCCAAGCACAGAATTGCCACCTCTAGCTTTTCTTATTAGACAGACGATTGATCACAAAATATCTTGCAATCCAGTGGAGCCATCCATCTGGATTTACTCCTTCGAAGATTTGGACCTCCAATTTCCTAAGACGCAGATAAAAAATCCGAGCTAAGGTATTACTCAACTTAGCCTGTCCATTGCTTGAAGCTTCCACAGTGGCTACTCCAGAAGTCTCCGAAGCCTTGTCGTTGCTCTCAGCACGTGCTTTTCCTTTGTCTTCCTTCATTAACTATGCTCGAACTATTTTTTGCACCACAGTGACCAACATGAGTCGAATTTCCTCCTTGAAGAGTGCCATTTCCTTTCTCATTTCATTCCGACCTTCTATTCCAATAATTCGACTCTTCCTTCCATTTGTTTCACTGATACCATTCTCGAGATCTAGTGCTCTGATACCAAATTGATAGAAACTTCTTGTTCTTATTGATATTCGAGAGGGAAAGTTACAAGTTAAGAGAGAATTTGAGAGCTCCCGTCCTTTCCACCAAAATCACTATTCAGTCTACTAAAAAAGATGATCCTCTCCCTAACAAGCGCTTAATATATACACAAGTAAAGTACCCAAAATGCCCCTATCAATCACTAACTAATTTATAACAAACAGTAACAATATTCCATGCTAATTCCCATTACGCTCTCTCTTTCTAGAATAAACCTTCGTGACGGTGGGCCTATCAGAATTATATTTCTACACCTAAGCTATATGTATATGAATGAATTGAAGAAGCCAAGGAAGTTGAACTATCAGAGATATAAATAAGTAGCAGAGTCAGTGGCATTCGCCGAGTCCCTGCAGAGAATTGATCGAGCTTCAACAACTGAACGAGGAGGCTCAATATCTTTTTCTTGCACTGCATTTCCTAGTAATCGCTGCATTTGGGAAGCAAAAGTATCATCCAGAATCTACACAGCAAAAGATAAATCATCGTGAGCTCGTGGTGGGTGATAGATAAATTATTACATGCAGCAGCTGATATGCATAAAAAAAACAGGGGAAGACCATATTCTGTTGCTAAAGAGTAGCGTGGTGCATTGAGATTTACATACCCCAAGAGCATAATATGATCCATTGTACCATACTCTGTTTTCTTTCCTGCCTTCGAGAAATTTCAAGACAATCTGTTCCAAAATAGTATGGTTGCATTAACTTAGAGTATCCTTAATGGGTTTTGCACTAAGAGGAAATTTGAAGGCAATCTCTTGAGTTTTACCTGTCCCATCCTGTCCCAGAACCCCCGACAAATTGCAACAAATATAGGACCTGTGAAGACCTCGTGCAAGTTCGATATGGAGTCAATGAGTTGTGAACTCAGCATGTGCATTCTTTCACGAACTTCAGGTTCCCCTTCTTCTTCTCTCGTTTCCTCCAGAATCCTTTTCAGCCGTGTATTACGATTGGCTTGCATCTGATAATGAATTCAAAATCATGAGCAGAATTGAAGATGATAAGGGTATGTTATAGGAACGCTTTACTCACTAGTTTGATCCTTGGATCTAAGATCAAGATGCTCCGGAGGACTGTAAGAGATGAAAGTAAATTCTACATAATGAAAGAATATGAAGTGATGTGAGCTTACGTTGCATATGAGCTTCCCTACAGTTGCCTGTAAGTAGTTTTTGTACTTCGTCCTCAAAAGAACTGTGATTCCGTTCATTTGCTCTCCAAAGAGTGTCTTTTTCTCTCCCACAACAGGCATATAGGACGCCCAGGACTTCAAGATACCTTCAACTTTAATATGCAAGACATCTAGAATTCTCTTGATGGTATTGAGGAACATTCCCAACTGTTCAAAGAAAGGATATAACAAAACGTGAAAAGTCACATGGCAGTTTATTAAAAAAGTTCAAATTGCAAGTAGATACCTAGGCTTGGACGAACAACAAAATAATCACAGATACATGGGGTACAAGGAAGAGAGGACGCTCACTTGATTGGGAACGGAGTATATTGACATTGATTGTCTCCTTGTTAGCTTCTGGACTTGCATGTTCAGCCTCTTTGGGATGGTATCTTTCAGAGGTGTCAATATATCGTTGTATTGTTTTTCAAGTGCCTTTAATATTGCTCTTTCAACATCTGCAACAGCCTATATAGAACCAGCATGGGCAGTAAATGTGAGTGAGGATACAACAAAAGAATAGGGAATTGAGAATGTTATAAGTTTGCGCATTGACTGACGCCTATAAATAAACATATCGTTATAAAAAAAGAAAATGTAGTATGATGTACGATTAAATAAATAGTAAACTGATGGTGGCCTCTGATGTGATATAGATAGTCAATCTTACATTTTCCAGAATCAATGAATACTGAGGCCATCGATTGATCACTACTTCATACTGAACGAGGGAGTCTCTTATTTTCTCGTACATCTCCTCAGCAAAGGGCGAGGTGGAATGATTTGTTGACACACCAGACCATGGCACCTGTGTCAGTTGTTCAATCAAGCAAGTTCACTTAGAGGATGAATGAGCTACTAAAAAATCGAGGGTTTCTCTATGCAAATTTGCTTCCAAAGATAACGAGAGAGAGCGTACCTTTTCTGCTTTACATAGATCAAGCAAAGTTAGTTGCATATCCTGTACCCACACCATAATATAATTGTGGAATAGATTTTTGGAGTCTACGCCACCCTGCACTGGACTGAAGGATTCCCAATGTCAGGAAAATATTAAATTTCTCACACAATCGTATAGCTTTTCCAGGCGTGTTTATTGACAAACCTGATATTCCATGATTCAAGGCTTCTTTCAAAATCAGCAGTAGCAACTAAAAGCTCATTTACGTGAGGAAATGGACCAGATGGAGGCCATGCGGCGAGGAATCCTCTAAGTCTGTTGCACAACTCGGTGCTGTAAACAGCGGCGGTGATGTTTGACAGGTCAATTGAACTGTGACAAAATGGTAACATGAGTCACGTTCTATTCACGGCACAACCAATCAGAAAATTGCAGTTCAATTCTATACTACTGAAGTTATAATAACTAGCTTCCTTCCTTGTGAGGTTCGTTTGACTTCGGAAAATCTGTCGATTTTACTAACTTCTCTAGCACTCGTATGCAACATACCTTGGTAGTATATGCTGATTATGAATTTTGATATCGGCCTGAATTTCATCACCAATATTTTTACATAGCTGTTTCATCTTCAAATATGCCGTGGAGATGGTAATTGGATCCATGAAGAGACCTTCAAAGTTTCCCGAGACAAACTCATCAGTCTCGACCATGTACTTTCGACACCGCTTTTTCGCCGCTCTCTGCAATCACCACAGAGTGAGGTGATATTTGGTTTATTCATGTAATCAGATAAATCAAAACAGAAAATTGCATCGCTTATCCAAGATCTCCTCAAATCTATGTGCGTCAAAAAACGGATGATGGCTTACCTGAAAATAGTTTCTCAGCGTATTCTGGGCATCTCGGGAAAGTATATCATGGAGTAGAGTGTAGATTTTCACTGCTGGAGTTAGAGCAGGTGCCGCAGAGTCTTTTGTTGGACCAAGTAAATCTGCCAAGCCCGTAGGGGAGCTTTCATCTAACGACTTGTAGTTCTCAAAAACATTTGCCAACAGACTCTCAATTTGAGTTTCACAATCCAGCAATATACTTCTCTGGAAAAGAGAATATACTAATTAGAACCAAAGATACATCATTGGAGCCCCGTAGAATTTAATGGCCATTCCCCAAGAGAAAAAAGAATTTTTTGGAGCCTCTCTGTGGAGAATTTATCATATTGGAAGCAAGTGAAAAATGGTTGTGTTTGGATAGTATGAGATTGTGCAGCCAACATGTAATAGGTGCAACTGATTCTCTCAAGCTACATTTTTTACTAATTTTATGAGCTTCGTAAATACACTTTTACAAATTACAAACCAAGCTATGCAAATATAGTTTCTTGCAATCTTCTAGGAAATCTACATACATGCTACACAAACTCAGAGTTTTCAATTACAAGCTACTCAAATCCATGTAAGTGCATACTACAAACTCAGACTCACTATCAAAACTATGAGCCAAAAATGCTATCAGAACTAGGCTTTTTATAAATAACCGTCA
>JAOANK020000013.1:5086139-5107455 GCA_026257165.2 Telfairia occidentalis
GTGCAGTGTTTTATTTTATTGAGATTAGTGTATATATGGAAATTTTCACATTATTTTTTGTTAAAATTACTGAGTGAATTAGCGAAAATTGAATAAAAAAATTAAAATTGCAACAATTATCTAATTTTAAGGTCTAATTCGATGAAATTGAAAATTTAGGGGTCAAACTTTTTTTTTTTTCCATTTCTTTTCCTTTTATGTCAATTATTGCTCTTCCTCGTTCCCTTCAACAAGTTCCTATCACGCGATAATTTTCATCAAATAACCATTTTGATTATTCTACATAAGTACGACTTTTTTTTTAAAATTTTTTTATTCTATTTTGGTATCCTAAAATTCTAACATAAATCATATGCATAAAGCAAACATTTTAATACAAATGATAATATTTGAAGAAGTTTATTGCGTGTTGTGTGTATTAAAATTTGATCGAAAAAATGAGATTTTAGAAAAATGGCTAACATATTATTATTTTTAAGTATAGGAATTAATATGAATAAAGCATAAGGATCAAAATGGATAAAACTTGTTTACAGTATGAGAACTAAAATAGACGTTGTGAAATTACATGAATAAATATAGAGAAAAGCTAAGAACAGAAGAATTATAATGAATTTAAACCGAAAAAAGACAATTTTAGTCATTGCAATTAAAATTTTAAATTATTTAACAAAAATAAACATAAAATTTAAATTGTGGGTTATACTGTTCAAATTGATCTTACCATTTATTTATGATGTAATATCCTAAAACCAAAAAGTAGGCTAAATTTTCATATTTCAAGAACTATATAAATATAAAAACTAAATGAATCAAGGTAGAATTTCAACCACATAAATTTTATCTTAAAAAAAAAAATACAAAATTTTATTTAATGTTTTTATGGGTATAACTAGAGATGTATAACAATTTTATAAATAATCCATATAAATTTTCACATTGTTTTTAAATATATTTTCAATACATCTCCATCTATTTTAAATATAAATATAAATATACAAACATGACAAACGGTGAATACGAATATAAGAGATATTTCTATTTTATTTAAAAAGGATGTATATGATGTAATATTTTCTTTAAAAAACATTACAAGCCAATACATTCCATATAAAAATCTTTGTACATATAGATCAAATTTTACTTTTTAAATGTCCTTTCATTACTATTATTATTATTATTTTTTTTTAAAAACACAACATAACATAAAAATGGTCCCTCATTATAAATTAAAATACTACATCAATCAAACATGTTGGATTTTTTGGACAAAAATAGTTATCAAATAAAGTTGGTTTATTTTTTTCTTTTCTTTGATGTTTTGAAAACTTAATACAGTTGATAACTTTTTCAAATGTATTTAAAATTATGTACATATTTTTAAAATAAAATTAATATATAATTTCAGTTTTACAATTTTTTTTAGTTCAACATTTGTCAGGATGAAGGATAGAGTCATTTACCCCACATGCCTTTATCTACTAAACTATGCTCGGATTGACAGCTTTACAACGAGTTGTGTTTTAATTTTATACAAACATTTTTTTTCGTACCTTAGCCTTACAAAGTTTTCTTTACCTCTTTTATTACGTCATAATTTTCAAATAGTTTATTCCCTCAAGATATTTTTAAAGTAATTCTTTTTGTTTCATTATATAAGAAACATTAACAAAGTATTCAAAAACACCATCCAACCAACAAAAAGCTAAGCTGCTAGTTATATAGCGATCAAAATTCAAAAGCTCTGTTTCAATTTTTTTTGAAGACTAGTACGTGGAGAAATCCATTTCATGCGGTTCTGGAGGCTCTATGGCCTCATATATCTTCTTTCCAAACATTTCCATTTATTTTACTTTTTCTCGTGGGGAAATCTAATAAAGAGACAAGATTATGGATAAACTGGAGCCAAATCAACGGCCATCATGGGATGGGCTAAATTTTACATGGGGTATGGAATACGGTTGGGTGGGTGGCATATTTAATGGTGAATGGGGACGTTATCTTCAACCGTCATCCTTTCTGCACACCACCTTTTCGATAAAAGTCCCCAGAAAGCATCTGGGTCTGAAATTTCACTTTGAAAGCCCAAAATGGTGTTTGGGTTTTCAGAATTCAGCTGAAAGGTTCTGAATTCTACTTAATTCCCATTTGTGGGAGGTTTTGCTTCTGCTTGCTTCACCAACTTCAAAGTGGGTTCACTCTGTTGTTCCATATAATTGAATTATGCAGGTACATGCCTTTTGCTTTCTATATGTCTGCAGCTCTCTTGTGCATTTCCTGTAATTGTGTTGAGTTTTGCTTGTTGGTTTGTGGGAAGATTACTTCTTGTCTCTGTTTTCAATTGCTAATCTCCAGTTTTTGACCTTTGGCTTTCTTATCTACGCCTGGCTTCTGACTGTCTCAGATTTCTCAGCTTTTTTGAGTAACTTAATTTTGGAAATCTTGGTGAAGTCCCAATATTAATTTGGCATCACTTGGCAGTCTGTTCTGTTCACAAACTAAAGAGAGACATCGACAATGGAGGACAAGCGAGTAATGAACAGCAGCAAGCCTGCGGACAAATGGATGGCATTTGACAGAGAATCAAACACAACAAACACTCCTGAAAATGCTACTGATGATGCAAATGAAGACAGAAAAAGCTGGCAATCTTCTTCCAGAAACATAGCAGAAAGGGTGGCGGAGTGGGGACTAGTGGTGGAGACAGACGTGGAGGAAGGCAGCTTCAAGGCCATCGTGGGGAGAGCCTCAGGGGAGGGAGGGGGCAGCAAAAGGTCATCAGAGAAAATCAGCGGCGCTGGAAGTACTTCTAGTATTACCAACGAAACCTCTGGAGTTTTCCCAAGGGTGTCACAAGAGTTAAAGGATGCTTTGGCTTCTTTGGAACAGACATTTGTCGTCTCCGATGCCACTAAACCAGACTGCCCCATCGTGTATGCGAGCAGTGGATTCTTCGGCATGACTGGTTATGCTTCCGAGGAAGTCATTGGAAGGAACTGGTAAGATCAATAATCCACTGACTAATCACCATGCATATTGAAAAAGGAAAAGAAAAGAAAATAAACTTTTTGGTGTAATATTTAAAAGCAAACAAAAATGTACAATCCTTCCTGGGTCAAATCGCAGAAGGCTAAAGAGACACCCAATAAAGATGTTCATTTATAATTATTTATTTTCCCCAGAAAGTCCCACATAGTCTTCTCTTTCTGATTTGCAAAAAGTTTCGTCCTTTCTGCAGATTGCAAGAGGGAACAATTCTCCTTCTTCGAACTGCAAATAGTGGTGGTTTCTAAAAAAAAAACTTCGCTTTTGGAGTTTTTCTATTTCCTTCTCCCAGACGTTGAAAGAGCCAATCTTATGCAAACAAAATTTTGCTCTTAAGTTATGATTTGACGCGTTTCCCATCTTCAGTCTAATAGTGGGTGATTAGTTTCTTAGTATGTGGAAATTATTACTTTGGGGAAAATTATAATTTATAATCAAAATGAGATTTCCTGTGTAGTACCCGTTTAATGAATAAACTAACAGTGAACTCAAAAAAAAAACAAAAAAAAAGAGAAGAATAAACTAACAGAGAACCAAAATAGCTTCCTGACAGGCTGATAGTACAGTTTAAAGTTTATTCAAGCTAGTTTGGGAATCATTTGAAAACAACACCCAGAAAGAATTCGAGATCTTTCGCCAAACCTCCAAAGTCCAATTGCGGACGTAATTTGGAATACCCAGATGGCTCTTGCTTGGATATACTGTATCGCTTTTTCTAAATTTTTGATAGAGCATCAGCTGGGTAGCGTGGACTCTGGTCGAATAACCAGTTTTCTTTATCTTGGGTGTAATGCTAATTGCATTGCTTACTCAAGATGGCTGGCTTTCAAATGGGGAAAAGTTAAATGAAAAGCTTTACTGAGCTGAAAATTCCACACTTGAGTGCTGAGGGAGGGTTTTTTCGGTGTTTTTTCTTTTGGGTGGCAGTCGTTTTCTTCAGGGACCAGAGACGGACCAGAAAGAAGTTGACAGAATTCGAAATGCAGTGAAGAACGGCAAAAGCTACTGCGGTAGGCTCTTGAACTACAAGAAGAACGGCACCCCTTTCTGGAATCTTCTGACAGTCACGCCTATTAAGGATGACAATGGCAATACTATCAAATTTATTGGGTTCGATTCCTTCTTCGTCTTTTGAATAATCTTAAGCTAATGGGGATACGTTTGCATGCACATTTGACTTTGATGATTGATGCTAGAAAATGATCAGGTCGTTTTTGGTTATTGTGTTCTTCTGCAGTTAAATGATGCTGTTTGTTCTTCATGACCATTCCCTGTTGAAAGTTTGGATCAACTTAATGTTTTTCTGCAAAAAAAGCAGTAATCTAAGTTTTTTTTTTTTAAGCTCTATCGGTTATTGGTATTTTCAAGTTACTGCTCCTGTGCCGTCATGTCATGAAGTATATTGCTTCAACTGTTACGCCGTCATGCCTGTGCTTTTGCTGTGCATTAGTTTTTATAAAATCATCAGAATAATCTAATTCGTAGCTACTAAAATGCAAAGAGAATAGTAAAGTTGTGCATGACCACGAGATTGCGAGTGCAAAAATTGTGATGAACTATGAAATTGAAGAAGCGCAATTTTATCATAAGATTTTTTCTCAACACTCAATGTAGTGTGATTTTTAAGCTTTGTAGAGCAATCTCAAGTTAGAATCTTCCGACTATTAGTCCCATGCACGAAATTAAAAGTTTTCTCTATCACTTGTAATGAAGTTTTCTGGAGCTTTGGTTTAATTTACAATTTTTTTTTTTTGGTAAATATAAACTCTATCTCGTTTTAAGGAAAGATATTTTCTTTGGCAGAATGCAGGTAGAAGTAAGCAAGTTCACAGAAGGCCTAAATGAGAGAGCATTACGACCAAATGGGTTGCCAAAGTCATTAATCCGCTATGATGGTAAATAGTCTTCCAAATTTCTATGGAATGTGATTCCACCTTCATCTCTAATTTTCACTTTTGATATTTCAGCTCGCCAGAAGGAAAAGGCATTGGGTTCCATAACGGAGGTCATCCAGACTGTGAAGAATCCTCGATCTCATAATCGAGCTATAAGTCACGACACTACCAGGAATAAAGAAGAGCTGGAGAAGTTCAATTTTGACTATGTTCTTCCGAAGTCAGTTGAAGCCGCAAGTGATACACCAGGCAGACAAACTCCTCAACAGGATCCCAGAGATGATGGCTTAGGCAAGAAACCTCGATTATCTAGTCGCATTTCTTTAATGGGGTGAGTTATGTCGGCAGGATTGTCGATTGTTTCACGTGTTGATGCCAATGTTGGCTGTTGAAGATTTAATTATTTTGGAACTCATGCAATTAATGCTTCATGTCATTACTATACAGACAAAATGGTTGGTCAATATGATTTACAATTAGCACTTTGTAGTATTGCGTTTCATGATATTCTTTGTTATGCTATCTTGCAGATTCAAAGGGAGATCTCTAAGCAGTTCAAGGAAGCTTGAAGAGACGACCGCCCTTGAACCAGAAATTTTGATGACCAATGATATAGAACGGTCTGATAGTTGGGACCGTTCTGAAAGAGAAAGGGATGTTCGCCAAGGAATTGATTTAGCTACCACATTGGAGCGCATCGAGAAAAATTTTGTCATTACTGATCCAAGGCTTCCTGATAATCCAATTGTAAGATCGCTTTTTCTTACTGTGTGAGAGGTTATAGTTAAACCGGATCTGATAGCATTGAGTGAACATAAATTTATTAATCATAGATGGAATAATTTTCAAGTGCTCATACAAAAAAGCAAACTCGAGTTCTAATGCATCTCTATACTTTTGTTATTTCCCTTTGGCGCAATTGTTTGCATGTTAGTCCCTTTTAAGCTAAACCCAATATTTCATGGTTCATACTGACGAAAATTATGAATCTTGTATAGCTTTCACTTATAACCTAGAAGTCATATCTAGTGGTTTGTACTTATGATAATTCACAAAGATTTATCGATTTGAACTGCTGTTAACATATTGCATTTTTTTATTAACCAAATCATACTTCATTATCTTTCTCAGTCAGTGTATAAGCAAAGTTTTGCATAATCTTTGGTCATGTTCAAACTGCATAGTATAATAAAGATTGCAATTAAGGAATTTTAAGTTTCTGCTTAGTGCAGTAGATGATATGTAATGCACCTTAAAAATAACTTTATGTTTGTATGCAGATATTTGCATCCGACAGCTTTCTTGAATTGACAGAATATACACGTGAAGAAATTTTGGGACGAAACTGCCGGTATGGACACCATCACATATTTGAATCTCTTTTTTTTCCTAATAAAAAATTAGTTTTTCTGTGTTTTCTTTTTCTTACTTACAATAAAAAAGAAAGAAAAAAAAAAAAGAAAAGAAAAAACCCTTAAGTTTTACTTAATCGTTCCATACTTTTCATGCCATCCTTTATTTCTCTTTCCCCATCTTTGGGGTGTCGCAGAAAGTTACCATTCTGTACCTTGCTTGAGATGAGTATAAAAAAGTTCATAATTTTCGAGATGAATAATATGCCTATAAACATATAACCAGCTGGGAATTTAGCTACATTATATCTATCTAATTTGGTCTTACCGTAACATTCTGGTCTGATTAACTTACGTCAAAATTTCATATGAATTTCAGCAGAAACGTTGTCTTAATAAATGTAGTACATTTCCCATTCACCACACAGATTTCTTCAAGGACCTGAAACAGATGAGGAAACCGTTGCAATGATAAGGGATGCAATTAGGGAGCAGAGAGAAGTAACTGTTCAGTTGATCAACTATACCAAGACTGGTAAGAAAATGCTGCGGTGTTATGATGATGAATATATAGAATGGACACCAATAAAACGATCAACTTTAATGATTTTTACTTGTTAATGTTGCTTCAGATCTTGGGATTTAGTTTGAACAATCATATTTATGTACAGTTTTTTGCAGTTTATATTGTGCATTCTACGTAGATGTGAACTTTGAAACTTTTTACACTACATTTAGTAGCAGCGTGTAAAACTACCTGATTTTATGAATTATAGGTAAAAAGTTCTGGAATTTATTCCACTTGCAACCGATGCGTGATGAAACGGTAACTATTAAGATTTTCTTCTGTATCATCATTTGATACTTGAATTTCATGATATTATATTGCAAATTCTACCATTTGACCTCTTCTTCTGAGTCCCATTTTAACTTTTATAGGGAGAGCTTCAGTACTTCATCGGTGTACAACTAGATGGAAGTGGTCATGTGGAACCTTTGCAAAACCGCCTGTCTGAGACAGCAGAGCAACAAAGTGCCATGCTGGTATAAATTTATTTTTTCCCCTTTTACTAGTCTTACCGCATCCTTTGCTTATGATCCGTCCTTGATTTAAAAATTTGATTAGGTCTTAGTTACCAAAAATGTCCAAAAAAGTGGTGTATGTTTTTTAAATTTCTACTAATTTGGTATGAATTAGATAGGTATTAATCACAAAAGCTCTTATTGTAATTAATTATTTAGTGTTTTTCTTTAACATTTTCTTCTAAATATCAAGGATCGCCCATTAATCATGAATAAAATCATTAGGGGGTGAGGAAGGGAAGGTATCTCAACTCTGGCTGCTTTCTGATCAGTAACTGAAAACGTTGCAGAAATTCATACCCTGAGAAGGGGATTGAGGCATTTAAAACGGGATTTGGGAATTGGAAATTTCAAGCTTGATTAAGTATTTTGATTATTGCAAGAGGAACTTAGGATAGAAATTCAACTCTATTTGTCTATTTAGTTTAAAGATTAATCATCAGCATTTGGCCTTGGTCTATATTCAGTATTTGTTTGTTTTTATTAGGTTAAAGCCACTGCAGAGAATGTTGATGAGGCTGTCCGTGAACTTCCTGATGCCAACTTGGTAAGGTACTCCTTTTGCTCTATGTTTGAATTGACGTAACTAACTAATGTCTTCATGTCCACAAAAAAGGACCGACATTTTTTACTTTCAAGTTATATTTTAATAAATTATTTATGTATATAAGATTTTATATTATGTTCTAAATATGAGGATTTTACATTATGTTCTAAATATGAGGATTTTACATTATGTTCTAAATATGAGGATTTTACTTTATGTTCTAAGTATGAGGATTTTATTTTATGTTCAGGTCTTTTTTTCCAGAAAAGAATAGGAATGTGGTTTCTTTTTCTTCTTTTCTCTTTTCTACCAAAAAAGAAATAGAATGTCCTTTGATAATTGTTTTTCTATTTCTTGTTCTCTATTTTTTTAAATGAAAAATAAACTTTTTATTGAATTTCTTTTTAAAAATGAAATATGATAAATCATTTTACTAAAAAAAACAAAAGAAAAATGATAAATCATTGTTGTGATATTTAGTTTTTTGATATTAAATATACATTATCATTCTAGAGTTGAGTGTTCCAAAAAAATTCACCAATTATTCTAGAGTTAGTGTTCCAACCTAACAAAAGCATGGCTCTCGGAATATAAGATTTGAAGATGAAAGAATCAACAACACGATCATATTAAATCATTAGTCAATTTTATGGTATCAACTTCCTATTAAAATGCTAAGTGTTTCCTCAAGGTGGAGCTAATAAACGTGATACAAGCTGATACAAGGAATAAAAACGTCCAACGTTTCACATAGATATGCACATTGTTGGGTTTCAAATTTTGCTAAAAAATAGATGTTGTAATTTAATTATCCATCTGCTCCTGTTTCAGAGACCAGAAGATTTGTGGGCAATTCATTCTCAACCAGTCTTCCCAAGGCCTCACAAGAAGCATAGTTCTTCTTGGACTGCTATACAAAAGGTAACTTATACACACCATTATATTCGTTTTTTTTTCCTTTTTTTTGTTATGATGACTCTGAACTTTTTCTACAAAAGTTTAACTGTCGTGTTGCCTCCCAAGTTCTTCTCAACTTCGCACTTTTGTGTTATAAGGTTCTAAATCCTGTCGACTAATAGCCCTGAATCACCAGAAGATATATTGCTCCCAGCTTCCAGATTCTTCCTAATTCTTACTTGGACAAGTTGTACGTTCATCCATAGATTTTAACAACTAGCTGAGTAAATTCTCTCTTTCATTAAGGAGGGAGTTATAAAGTAGAAGAGGCAATTGCTGTTTCTTTTGAACAGAATATTGTTTCTGGAAATGTTTTTACTGGTTTCTGTGTCTTGCTAAGGTTTCCTTCTTCACAATTTATTTTTCCTTTGTAGATTGTTAGACGTGGTGAAAAAATTGGACTTCAACATTTCAAACCAATTAAACCACTGGGTTGCGGAGACACTGGCAGGTAATGTTGTGTAGTATGGTCTATTACCACATGCATTGTACATGATTATTTGATTAAATACAAATAACTAAATCTATCTAACCTCTACATTTATTATAAGTTTTTTTTCTTGATAATTATTTGTCACGGCATTTTTTTGCAATTATATAACAATTAATACTTCTTTTAATTATTATTGTTATTATTTGGGTATTAATCAAATTCCTGTGAAAATAGAAATCGATAAGCAATGGAAGGAGAGGAAGATATGCTGTCCTCCAAAATTGTTAACACAAAATAGATTACAAAAGAACTCTTCAATTGGCACGGATCAAAAGAGAGTAATTACAACAACTCTCAGCTAAGGCACTCCAAGAGGAGGTATTTTTTTTCAATAGGAAGCTACAACTTTCAGAAGAAAGACCAAGGGAATTCAAAAATAAAATCATCCAAAAGGTCAAAGGGATTAATAAAGAAGTTACAAAAGTAAGTAAAAGTTTTAACTAAATCACAAAACCCATCCATGAAGATGAAAGAGTCTTGGAAAGTCCTCCGATTCCTTTCACATCAATTTCTCCAAAGAAGAGCCATAACCACGTTGTTTTAGAGAATTTTAGCTTGTATGTTGAATGTACACACACGACACATGTCTAGTATGTATGGAATGTTGTCTTCATATCTCCATAGTCCCGCATAAAAACTTTAAATGTTCTGGCTACTTACATAAATATTCACAGTGAAGCATCGCCAAAAGTTTTTTATGGCGTTTACCATTAGATCCTCTTTATTGACGCAAGGAGGAGATTTCTTTCTATTGGCCAACGAAGCTTTTGCAGATCTCTACAATTTTAACTTATTCGGGCAAAAGGTTTTCTTGGATAAGGAACTATATCATCGAATGGATAAAATATACAATAGGGGAAGCCAGGGGGATTTCAAAAAGTTCCTCCAATCAACAAAAACAAGCAAAAAGTCACAGTTACAAAAGAAACCATGTAGACTACTCCAGGTTGTGTCCTAAACTTGCAGAGGATCTCTATCCACTCCTAGGGAAGTGCTTTATTCCTCTCTAGCCAAATCTCCCAAAAAATTGCTCCAACTGCACTTTTGGCTTTCCTCCTAAGATTGTACGTGCGAACCACATGGGAGAGAAATCCAGTGGTTGCTCTTGGGAGAGGCATAGCCACGAAAGTATTCAGCAATCTCATCCCAAAACTGTAGGTTACAGACTTACAGGGCAGTTAATGAAGAGGTGCTCAGCAGTTTCTTCTCCATTCTTATACAGGCAACACCAACTTGGAGAAAGGAGAATATTTGGGTTCTGGCTTGAATTTCAGCAAAAGTATTTTCCCTTCCCCAAACTCAAACTCCACAAAGAGACAACAACCTTTTTCTAAATAAAGTGTACTAAGTCTGAAGAGAACAACTTTCCTTTTAGATAACTCCTTTAATAAAAAAAGAGGATGAAACACACCTGAAGCACCACATAACCAAGCCTTCGAAGAGTAAGGCCATCATACGGTGCTGAATTCTCTAATTCATTCACTCTATCTGGGGCTTGGATGCTGCTATTTTGGACTTTTACTTTTAGCTTGATGCGAAGCATTCTTACCTATTTTATCTTTTTAAACCATGTTGTCTATTTTCTGGAAATTATGCCATCTTGTTCCTTTGGACGTTTTGTAATCTATGGTATCATCAAGCCTAGTTAATTTGTACCTGCTCTGTTAACTTATGCAGCATATTTGCTGCAGTGTTCATCTGGTGGAACTTCTAGGTACAGGCGAATTTTATGCCTTGAAAGCAATGGAGAAATCAGCAATGTTGAATCGAAACAAGGTCTTATAAGAAAACCGCGGTTTGATTTACTAGAATATCCCAGATTTCTTCTTCATAAACTTGTTCGCAATCATAGAGCGGATTGCAAGAAATCCAATTTTCTATGCTTATGCTTTCTTGAAGGCACTTCAAAAGGTCCGCAGAGTTCATGATTGCATCAAGAAGTCTTCTAGCATCTCAAATACCGAGACTTTTAAGACTAAAAGAGATTTTGCTCAAAAACATATCCACAAGTTCATGAGTATAAATTTTCTGAAAATTGGACATTGATGGTTGGAGATGCTTCAGTATAATATCACGGGGTCTTGAACGAATGCACTAGCTAGTTTTGTAGTTATTTCATCTTATCACCTTGTCTGAAGAGTAATTTGTGATGAATTGCTTGTGTGAAGGTCCACAGAGCTTGCATTGAAAGGCAAATCATTGCGCTTCTGGATCATCCTTTTCTTCCAACACTATACACTTCATTTGAGGTGCAAATATTTTTTTTATTCCATATCTGTTTTCCAAATTAATTCTATATGTACATGTTAGAACTAATCCTGCTAATTTTTGCAAATACGGAATGTTTATGATTTTGGCAACTCTAATTGGAAATGCACCACAACAATGCCTGCCTTGACAATTGTGATAAGGGTTTGGTTCAGACTCACACGGCTTATTATAACTTTAAGAGCTGTTCCCTTAGGACAGATTTGATGGATTTAATACGGAACTAATCCTGCTATTTTGCATCTCATGTGTTAACTGACTCTCTTCAGACAGATATGATGGATGACTAAACCCACCCTCTACTAGGGTGCAATTATGACATATGCCTTGCTTCAATTTATAACATGAAAATTGAACTTCGCGGCAACTCATTACTTCTCTTTCTTCCTGTTACTCCACTAAGTTTAACTATCTTATGATGCAGAGATCATTATTATTGATAGGAGCGAGTTGTATATTTAAAGTTGAGCATGTTTAATGATTAATAAATTATAATTATGAATTGAAATATTGTCGTGGGAGATTGGCCAGTCTAGTTTCTTTGCTCAAATGTTCTTCACCCACGACATCTTTATGGTGCTGCTGATTATTCCTTGTTTAACCATGCACAACTTGCAATAGACAGCTGTTTAGTGATAACTTTATTTGTGTTTTTCTTTCAGACCCCCACACATGTTTGTTTGATAACAGACTTTTGCCCTGGTGGGGAGTTATTTGCATTGCTTGATAAGCAGCCAATGAAAATGTTTAAAGAGGATTCTGCAAGGTGCCCTTTTTTAATTAATACCATAAATTCCTAAAATTTTTCATTTAGCAAATTAGGAATTAGGATTTTTACTTGAATTTACAATATCTGGAAGTTAAGTAAGATATTTAGCTCTAGGTATGTGGCCAAAGGAAATATGAACCTCCATTATGATTTTAACCTAATTTCTTGTAGGAGCTCTTGTACTATAGAAATGGGGAAAAAGCCCGAATGAAGAACTGGCGTAGTACTGTAATATGATGCAGATCAAATTGATGACGCCTAAACTCTAACAACAGTTATATAAAATGATAAATTAGTTTGTATTTCTCGTGGATAAATATTCTATATGAGCAATGGTTAACAATATGTTTATTTCTTTCACCAAGGGATGTTCACACTCTCGTTTTGTTGCCCTATTTTCATCTTCAGGTTCTATGCTGCAGAGGTCGTCATTGGCTTGGAATATCTTCATTGTCTAGGTAACATTGATCTTTTGGTTCCTATGACTTCACCTGACCTGCATACAAGATCTCTGCCTATTCTTCTGAAGCTTTGAGTGCAGTTAATAACATCAACTTACAGAAAGGTTTTCCGAAAGAATTAAAAGTTATTCTTTCCAACTTCAAGAACATTTGGACTTCATTTATGAAGCTGATTTGAAGATTCATTAACTTCCATCATCAGCCCCAATCTGCTTCTTTCTTTTTTTCTCTTTGGGGGGGGAAGGAATAATTAACATTTCATTAGAAGGAGAGTGGAATAGGAAGGACAGAATGCTCGACTGACACTCAATCACTCATGAATATTGACAAAGGGGGAATAATTACAAAAATCATTAGGAGTGGTACTCATTTATAGGCCAAGAGGAAAATATTCTCATTGACTTCCTGAGGTCCCTAAAGACGTCCTCAAGAGTTCAATTTTCTTCTCTCCCTCTAAATCTGCCTAAACACACCAGCTAGGAGAGATTGGACCTAGGACGCTTCCATTTTAGGCAGTTTAGAACTCCAAAGAAAGCTTGAGAATTATCCCCATGTTACTCATAAGGAAATTAAAACATTGATGTACTGTAACTGAATATTGGTTAATCTAAATACTTATAATATGCAAGGTTTACTGTATGACAAGATGAAATGCATTGCTAATTCCAGAAAAGCATTCAATTTGTTCAGTTTTTTATTTTTCATGATTTGATGCAGGAATCATTTATCGGGATCTGAAGCCTGAAAATATTCTTCTCCAGAAGAACGGGCATGTTATACTTGCTGACTTCGATTTATCACTTCTGACATCCTGCAAACCGCAGGTGCATCCCAATTTCTTTCTTAAGACCAGTCTTATTGACTCATATCCAAGGTCTTCATATTTTTTAAGTTAGGGAAATGGCGTTAATTATTTGAAACAAGCTAAGCCATGCATCATTCCATACATAGAAATAGTCAAGTCAAATTACTCTGGAGCATGCCACATGCATAGTTTGGATGAAGTGGAAGGGTGGATGCTGAAGAGAGGCTGTTTAAGCAGTTGGGCTTTTTCAAATTGAAACTCTGCAATAGATCTTAGTTAATATAATTGAAGCACAAGAGGATTGCATAGTCCCCCTGACATGAAAGTATGCTCAATTAGAAAGAGAAAAAAACTGATTATGAGTTTGTGGATTCTGGTACGAGATGGTTTTGCTATAACATATTAAGCTGATTGAAGCTGGACCGACAAACAGTCAAGGTATCTCATGCTTTATGCACAAAAAAACTAGAAAGCAAAACAATTTCCTACTTAGCTAGATTCAAGATATATGATGAAAGAGGGAAAAAAAGGCTTTGCACTAGTTGACAGCAGAAATTGTTGCTGGCATTAAATTTGGTAGTTATATGGTCTACACTCATGTAAACTTCCATTTATATGTCATATTATTCAATACCATCTACTTTTTAACATTACTAATTGTACTCGTTGAATCATAGATTGTGAAGTACCCAGTGCCTAACAATAGAAGGAGATCTCGAAGTCAACCACCTCCTGTATTTGTTGCTGAGCCAGCCATGCAATCAAATTCATTTGTTGGAACTGAAGAGTATATTGCTCCTGTATGGTGAATCCCCAGTTATGCGTTCACGTACTTCATACTACTTAAAGTATTTCTATTTTATTTGATTAATTTGTAAAAGAAGAATTTTTGTGGAGTTACGGAATATGAGGTATACATTTTACAAGTGGAACACTAAGAAAAAGAAAAATTAATTCAGTATCTAAAGACTAAATTAATTCAGTACTTGAATCATATTATAATAAAATAGATAATTTGGTCTTTGCTATTGATGAGTCGGAATGGATTCCTCAAGTTTGAGAGAAACTGTTGGAAAAAGACATACTTCCGTGGGTTTCTTTTGCGTCATTGCATAAATTTCATCTTCAACTAAGCAAACATACAAGAGATGCACAAAACAGTGAGTATGTCCAGAAAAAAGAAGATGATTATAATTAGAAACACTCATATATGGTATTCTGAAAGTTTTGGCAACCCTAATAGTATGAGATGATGATGATTTCATTGATTTAGTTCTTCTCAAATCCTTATTGATTCTTCCATTGCAGGAAATTATAACAGGTGATGGCCACAGCAGCTCTATTGATTGGTGGGCTCTTGGTAAGGCCATTCTGAACTTATCAAGACTATTTGCCTTTTTCTCTTTGCACTTCCCCTTTCTTAATTTTCTTTATAAGCAAAATTTTGAACATAGCATTATAATGACTCAATCAATTTAAGGGAACTCCTAATTTCACAATATTCCCATGGATTTATAATCACTGACAACCGAAAATTGTTACATCACAAGAAACTGATCATATCGCAAAAATATGTTCCCGTTGATTTCGTAGTTTTTAAAATAGGCCATGCAATTTATTTGGTTGTAAATTGTAACTATTAGTATATATCCTTGATAAATAAAATGACATAATATGTTCTTGGTAGTTGACTACCCTGTTTCCATATTTATGTCATCAAATTATTTATTCTCTGTATCTATTTAGTTGAAGAGACTTTTTCTCAACTATTCTACCATCCAAAAGATTTGATGTGATGCGCTTGTCTAATTCAAGACTTGGAAATGGTTGTGTTTGGGATATAGGTATATTGTTGTATGAGATGCTCTACGGCCGCACGCCATTCAGGGGAAAGAACAGGCAGAAGACTTTTGGTAACATCTTGCACAAAGATCTCACCTTCCCAAGTAGCATTCCGGTAAAATGAAAGATCCATTCGAAACATTATTTGATACATTACGTCTAACTTTGTGTATCATATCAGTGTCAAATTTAGTGAACGATTAGGGTACATAATAGAAACTTTATAAACCCCACAGAAAGGCTTAAGATGCTATCAATTTCACCGAAGCTTGAATTTTTTTATATTTTGGGGGGTTTTATCCATCTTCTCCGTGTTACATTTCTACAGTGACTTGTATCATTTGAGCAGCAATTTCAAGCAAGATATAGATGAAAATTCACCTTGACACAAGTAGATTCCAGTGTTGTGTAGTCAAAATTTACTGGAATCTACTTTGTGTTAAGGCTACAACTTTATTTATAGAGTAAATTGAGTTTGACAGAAGCAGCATTTTAGACTGGTATGTGAAGGTACTTCTAAACTTATTAAAATAGACATTTTAAAGAACAAAAATATGTCGGTAGATGAAGTAGTCTAACCAGCATTGGCTAATTGGTCAAACGATGTGTAGGGTTCAACCAACCCATACAGATTATAGATCTTATTAGTCATAAATGATGCAAGCTTATTTCATCTACGACACAGTAGCATCTATTCACCAGTGAGAGAGCTTTGTCCAGCCTCCTTGAGTATCATATTTCTATTACAAACTGCTCGAGGGAAAATTCATTATTTCATCTTGTTGGGATTATGGAGGATTAGGGGTGCTTATTAGAACTTCACAACATTTATCATTTCTTGTATCTGAACGATGAAAAGGCATTGCTGGAAATTAGAAAGATCACTGTTATATTGTCATAACTGGTATTTTCAAGTCCTATGCTTCTTCAAAATCAACTACTGAGATTTACTTACTCTTCCAGGTAAGTCTTGCAGCAAGGCAGTTGATCAATGCATTGCTACAAAGAGACCCTGCCAGACGTTTAGGATCAAGTACAGGTGCAAATGAAATCAAACAGCACCCCTTTTTCCAGTCAATTAACTGGCCGCTGATCCGGTGTATGGTACGTATGCTCTCTACTTGTGAACCTTAAATTACTTGTGACGAACTTCTATGGATGTTTTGAAATCCCGTACAGAACTTAGCTGCCATCGATCTTTCAAAGAGTATAACCATGTATAACTCTTTATCAACCATTAAACAATTAGATGATATTCTTAGAATCAACTTGTTCTTTTGGTATGAAGGTCCCGCCACCATTAGAATCACCTCTTCACCTGACTGGAAAAGCTGAATCAGACAAGAACGTAAACTGGGAGGATGATGGGGTGCTTGGTTCAGTGGATATGGATTTTTTCTGAAGGTTCTCACTGGAGTAAACTCAAACACGCTTTACAATGGTTAGCTTTCTCCTGTTAAAAGTTGGTAACTGTCTTTACACGGCTGGTTTGGCTCGTATAAGTCCAAGTTTGTTGAGGTTGCACGTCGTCGGTAAGTCCCAGTTTCTTACCATCACACATGGCCACTCTGATTACTGCTGTTTGTTCATGTGAGGCACCTTCACTGTGATTAAATTTTCGATAACCGGTGACTTGTATTCCATAAGTCATAATCATTATACTTAAAATCTGTATGTAATGATTGTCTATAAAACGAGGAACGGATAATAAAATATTCAGCGATACATTAGCTGTACTTGTCTCTTTTTATCAACAGATGATTTGATTTGAATGAGCAAGATTCTTAAAGAGAAACCATTGTCTTCCCATATGATGGCAAAATCCTAGTAAACCTGTTTTCTGACAAGTGACATCCAAAAATTGTCTGGTTATTGTTGTTGACAATAAGAAGGTTAGGTTTGTTGGACAATCAAATGTCATTTCTTGCAAGGTTTGTTAGATGTTTGAGAAATCAGATGTCAAGAACGAACAGAAAGAAAAGATGTCTAAACATATTGGATATGGTGTCAAATGCTTATAGAAATGACAAGTCTTTTGGTTTCTGATATGTTATTTGCTATTAGGAATCTCATGTTATTGTGATCACTTTATTGTATTATATTATTGCTGTCAAATAAAAAATTAAAGATAGAATATAGAGAAAAAAAAATTATTAATATTAAAGTTGAAATTTTGTTTAGGAATTTCTGGACTTATTTTGGTTTGATTCTGTATGTTTTGAAACGTTCTAAATTGCATAAAAACTTATTTTGATTATTGTTATTAAAATTTTATAGCTAAATATATAGTTTTCTCTAATACATACAATGTTTGTTAATATTTAATGTCATATTTAATGTTTTAAATGTTTCAGTTTTATTTTTAATATAATAGTTTTTACTATTAAATCCCTGCCACCAATTGCTGTTCATTAACTATTTGATCATGTGACATTAAAATGTTACTTCTTTAAAATGAAAAGGATGTGGTGAAAAAATGTTAATATCTAAGGGGGAAACTTAGAACTATTAAATATTACGATAAACTTGAAAATGTAATACAAACTTAGGTTGAAAATTTAAATACTTGTTCATACCATTATATATATCAAAACAATCCTTATACTAAAACAACTATTATATTAAAACAATTATTATATTAAGACAATTGATGCAACAAGGCATTAAAATGAAAACTCTATGTTGCTGACGGCTAATGAATCTTTAAAGATATTATTTTCTACTTAATTTAAATAGTTCCCATTACTTCTTTATAATTTCATATTGTGAGCATCCTTAACAAAGTCATATGTGTCAAACTGAACATAACTCAACTGGTTAAAGAAATATTTTTCTGACTAAGAAGTTATAGGTTCGAATTCCTCTACCTCGATATGTTGTTGAACTCAAAAAAAAAAAAAAGTGATATGTGAATGTTTGATATATTTTTTAAAAAATAATATTACATCACATATAGGAGGTAAGAATTCAAATCTACGATTACTCAAGAAAAAAAAATCGAACCTACGACTTTTTCAATAAAGTAGAGATGTCTTACCTCTACTAAACTATGCTCATGTCAGTGTGAATGTTTGTTAATCTTTTTAGTTGTC
This sequence comes from Telfairia occidentalis, assembly GCA_026257165.2. Classification (NCBI taxonomy): domain Eukaryota; kingdom Viridiplantae; phylum Streptophyta; class Magnoliopsida; order Cucurbitales; family Cucurbitaceae; genus Telfairia; species Telfairia occidentalis. Next base: position 5,104,749 of record JAOANK020000013.1, read on the forward strand.
TATTGGATCATGTCAATTATTCTAAAATTAATCTAATGAATAAATAATATATCATGGAACGTTAACGTAGCATTTCCATTTGAATTTGTATTCATGTCATTGTATTTGAATATTTCAATATATGATTGTCTTTTAAATCTTTTTTCTAATTTTATAAGTTCATCAAATTATTATTATTATTAATTTTTGAAATGGTACTCTATCTGGATATATATATATATATATATATTGAAATTAAGAAATAAGTTCCATAAGTTTATTTTAAAAGATAATGTCATGTTATGCCAACATATTGGTATAATTTTTAATCGGAGCTGGCAGTAGGGATTTAACTGGAAAATGTTAATATATTATGAACAGAATTAAAAATTTTAAAGCATCACGAATGAAATTGAGAATCAATAATATATCTAACCCCCAAAAAAGAAAAAAAAAAAAAGATTGACTTTTTGTTCATCATCATCATTGCCATTAATATTAAAGCACACTATTTTTTAAAGAGAATTTTAAAGCACACTTTTTTTTAGTACAATTTTAAAGCACATTTGCCACAATGGAATTGGCCAATTTACAGGGAGCTGACTTTTATTATCCTTTGAGTTCATGTATTGACATTTAAAACAAATTATACAATTAAGTGTTAATAATTTTATAACAATCTTTAATTGGACCATCAATTTAATCCAACCATTTCACAAATTTGATATTTAATAATAACTTTTAACATTACAAATCTAAATCATTGATAGTATGAATTAATCACAAATGGGTTCCAGAAGAATTTCCAAATCAATTGAATTACAAGAAGCACTTAATTTTCTCGCTATCTTTCCAGGACGAAGATTGTTGTATTTACGGATGAATCGGACATTCCAAAGATTTTTACACAAAAGAGATGGAAATTCGATAACGATTTTCAATTCCAAAACAATCTACAGTGGAACAACTGATATGGAAATCAAAAAAAGAATTAACAATCACTGCAAGAAATAGTACAGGCAAGAAGGATTATCTGGAATGACGAAGCAGAGGTTCTTCTCATGGCGATTCTCGATGTTGAAGAAGCACCTACAGAGCGGGCAAGTGAAATTGTTCCTCTCCAGCCACTTCTCGATGCAATTGATATGGAAAACATGCGCACAATTCGGCAATTCGCACACGGAATCTTCTCTCGCGAATTCCGTCAAACAGATGGAGCACATCTCTTCCGCTCGATCATCGTTCCTGCGTACATCTCCGTACCTTCTCACCAGCAGATTTCCGCCGTCGGAGCCGTCCAGTTCCGGCCGAGATGCGAGGCGGAAAACGCTAGCGACGACGAGAATCGCTTCCTTGAGATAAAACATCGGGATCCATATGCAAGTGTAGAAGAAAATGACGGCCAATCGCACACCCGAATTCAGAAAAACCAAACCTAACATGGCTGCGGTTGGCGGTGGAGGCTGCAATTGAAGGATATAGAAGTAGGCGGAGAAGAGGCGGTTTAAATTGGAGATTGAAGGAGTGGAGAGGATGATTAAGTCGTCGATTTCGCCATTAAATTATTGGAGTTGAAGCTGAAGTAGATGCGAAGGTCTGAGTCAGACTTTTGGGGAACAAGTGGGCCAAATCCTTTCACTTCTGAGAAAAATGGACGTTTTTAGGGATTGAAGGAAGGAAATTTGTATTATATTGTTCTTCTTCTCTGCGACTTTCGAATTTTCAACCTCTTCTCGTTGAGCGGCGATACCGGCGGAGCTGAAGGGCCGGCCGGCGACGATTCCTTCAGGTGAGCAAAAATAGTAGTTGTCTATTTTGTTATTAGTCCTTTTAAAGGTTTTAAAAAGAAAAGGAAAATTAGCCACAAAAAAAAAAAATCAAATTTTATATGGCCAAATTGTATCAATTTTCACCATAAATGTTTGATTTTATGGAATTGGGCCTTAATTAAATGTTGCAATTTTACCATCTACTCAACTTATGCTAATTCACCTTCTAATTTTAACCCAAAAGTAAAAAAATGACTAATTCAATGAAGTTGCACAAAATTGATCATTAAATAAGTTTATCAAAACTTAAGAATTTAAAAAACAAAACAGTTCTAATGACGTTTTTATGTTTACATTTTTTTTTTATTGAGTTCATATTTACATACTATTAATGTCATACAACATATATGTTTTATAATTCATTTGATGCACATGAGAGACAATGCTTTTTTTTAACGATTTTTGAACCAAATTCTATCTTAAGGTAAAAAATTACAATACTTTATAAAGTTTAAAAGGGAGATTGTCACACTTATCAAAATTTAATTTAAAGTGCAATGTAATGAAAATTAAATTTTAGGATGAAAAATTAATACACATTGCAAAATTTAGGCTTAAAATTTACATTTTCTAAGAAAAATCATTTAGCCAATTATTTATTGGATGGATAATATGACTATAAATAGGTGTATTCAATACGAATATGTATTTAGAACTATATAGATTGACTAAAATGAATATTGGATTGTAAAATATTGGTGGAAATATTATATGAAGAACAAAAATGATTTTTTTAAGTTTAAAGATTAAAATAGAATAATTCTAAAAATTAATACTTTTTATAACATTTTCGAAGTCTCAATACTATTTTAAGGTTTTAAATCTTGTTTGTCTATGTCAACTCAACTTGTATAGTTATTAATTTTATTTTAAATATTTTGTTTTTGTCTCCTCATTAT
>JAOANK020000013.1:5138701-5149162 GCA_026257165.2 Telfairia occidentalis
TGGCATTTGTTATCAAGTGACTTAATGAATTATCAAATCGAACATAACTCAATTGGTTAAATGTATATCTCATTGACCAAGAGCTAATGGGTTCAAATCCTCTCATTCAATACTCAAGACTTTGTGCATCAGTGTGATACAAACCCAACACACTTTGACGCTCAAGTTAGTGTTCTACTATCACATTCATGCCGAGCTTCTTGCCACTTGGTCTTGCGTGCCACTTGGATATGCACATTTAACCCTTCTTCAACACTTGTAAACTTCAAACATGTATTAATTAGTCTTTCCACTCTCCATTTCAAAAAAATGAAATCACATTTTGGTGTTTTTAGTTGAGGAAGACCAATCCTACTTTCTTAATGGCTACAAAATTTTTGTTGCGATAAATAATAGATAGACCATAAATTTCCAAGTCAACTTTTTATTGACTTTGATTATTCATCATGCATCCATCTAGACAAATGTTTATTTAGTAACATTTTCATTTAGATTCAGTTTATATTCAAAGGGATTTGAGATCTATAATTTCTTGGAGATTATTAGATCGTAAAGATTTAATAAAATGAAAAAGACCAAAGTTGAAATATATTGGGTTGGGATAATTAGTTGAAGATGTTAAATCTTGACTAATTATGTCTGATTTTTTTATGATGAAAATTTGAACTTTTGATCTTAAAAAAAAGAGTAGATGAATCTTAACTATCTTTATGTTTGTTAGGATGAGCCATTAAAAAAGTTTGGGCTTTTCAATTAGTAAAAATTGGACTTTTATACCATGTTCTAAATTGTACTTGGAAAGTTCAAAACAAATTTTAATCACTTTCTTTAGTGGCAAGTTCAAACATAAATATTGCACCCAACGTAAGCTATGAATGAAAAATAAGCAAATTGAAACCTTTAAATATTCCATCAATTGGCCAATTTGAGCATAGCTTAGTGGATAAATGCATGTACTACCATCGTAGAGGTCGATAGTTCAATCTTCCATCACCACAAATGTTGAACTAAAAAAAAAAAGCATTCCATCAATTGGTTAACGAGGGATGATGATTTAATTCAAAATCTAGATACTAATTGAAATTTTTTTAATGAAAATATTTTACTTTGAATCAATAACGAAGGAACGGGAGATTCTAAGAATATACTTTAATCAGATGAGTTATAAATTAGCAATTGAAAGACTTAATTGGTGTTGCCTGATTTTAGTCAATAATTACACTAAAAGTTTGTAAGTTCCAATCTCCACGATACAAATGGTTGAAACGAGAGAGAGAGAGAGAGAGGAAAGTGAGGAGGAAAGAGGGAAAGAGCGAAAGAAGAAGAACCACCAACTTGGCAGCAGCTCTGTGAGTTGTATTTGACAATTTCCAAGAGAGCAGTCTTAAAAATGTGGGCAAAATGAAGAGATTCCTTTGGTCTCGGGTCCAACGTATGACTTACAATTCACAACAGTCAAACATTACACCACACGTCTTTTCATCCTTTTTTTCCTCAAACAATCAATGCAATTCCACTTCCCTTTTCCTTCCATCTTTCATTTCTAATTCATTCATATCCCTTTATGCAACAAAAAACCAGGTTTCCTTCAATTTCTTATGCAAATACAACACCACACTTTACCAACTTTTTCAAATTCTTAATGTCAAAATCAACCATCTATATCTATCTATCTATCTATTTGTAAAGCTTGTCTTAATCCCAAAGTCCATGTATTGACTTCCTCCATTTGATTGTTTAGTCGTTGGACGGAGAAAAAAGATCACTACAGAAAACCCACCTGAATCAACCCCAAATAACATACACAAATGGACAACAGAGATCATAATCCACAGTGAGAAGGGAAATCTTGGCACATAGTGTACTAAAAGAACTTCGTCATCACATAACACAATTACGTATTTCGGTTACATTGGTTTGAACTTTGAATTTGAAGAAGAAGATCAAGAAACAAAGCTATTAGATATATATAATATATAATTAAAAGAAAGAAAGAAACGAAAAAAACTAAAAATACAAAAGGTTTCGACCTTGCTTTGTTCTATGGTTGACTGTGTTTGGTGGTGACTTCCCAAGTTACATGGAGGGAGTGCATCCATTGATTCAAAAGTCACTTTCAGCTGTTTTCTTCAAATTTCATCGCCACCAGAATTGTGGAACATATGAGCCTTGAAGGAGATGGACTCTTTTGAATCTTCTTAGGAGGAAGAAGCGTTAGTTACATCTCTACTGGATCTATTGTACTTCATATGACTCCTCACAAGCTGTCCAGCTGAAATTGCAGACATGAGAGACAGCTCTCCTGCAAGAACAGAACCAGCTACTATGGTGGCCAGCAGCCTAGCGTTAGATCCTGGGGCTTCTCTGTTGGCCCCTTTTACGCCAAGTAGGTTCAAACATGCAGACTGAGAAGCAAGCTGGGTCCCTCCTCCCACTGTGCCCACCTGCGTTTAAAGAATGGATTAAAGCAATATGAGATCCAGAACTTTCATGAGTCGAAAGCAAAATTGTGATGGGAAGGTGAATTGTTATGGAAATTTAGTACTGTTGGGGCTGACCTCGATGGAAGGCATGGTGACAGAGACGTGAAGATCCTGGCCATCATTCACCGCTTCCATCATAGTGATACAGTGGGAACTCTCCACGTTCTGTGCGGGATCTTGGCCCGTTGCGATAAAGATGGCTGTAACGATGTTACTGGCGTGGGCGTTGAAGCCCCCAAGAGCTCCAGCCATGGCAGAACCAGCAAGGTTCTTGAGCATGTTAAGCTCAACCAAGGCTTGGACGTTGGTTTTCAGGACCTTGTTCACCACATCACCCTTAATTGTAACCTCACAAACCACCGATTTACCACGCCCTTCCACCCAGTTCACAGCAGCAGGCTTCTTGTCAGAACAGAAGTTCCCTGAATTTACAAACCCAACAGACAATTTTAATTTCCCATAAGCAAAATAAAGTGAATCACAAAAATGGGTTTTGGTCGAGGGATTTTGATTTGTTACCAGATATGCCAATTACATCCATATCAGGAAAATCGGTGTGAAGAAAATCCAAGACGTTCTGGACTCCTTTGGACACCATATTCATCCCCATAGCGTCGCCAGTAGAGCAAGAGAATCTCATATAGAGATTCTTGCCGGCAATGGCGCATTTGATGCTCTGTAGCCTTCCAAATCTGCTCGACTTGTTGAAAACAGAGGACAAGGTATCGAAATTCGCCGCCTCCTCCACATAAAACTTCAATTCCGCTGCTCTTTTGGCCGTACTGAACCTCACAACTGGTGCTCTCGTCATTGCATCTCTCAACAACACGCTGTTAGCCCCACCGGATAACATGATCGCTTTGCAACCTCTGTTTGTACTTGCAACCAAACAACCCTCCGTCGTGGCCATCGGCACAGTATACTCCTTGCCGTCCAACAACAGCGGCCCCGCGATTCCCACAGGAATCTGAACGTATCCAATCGGCATCTCGCAGCACTGCCCTAATATGGAAGCGTAATCGAATCCTTCCAATGGAAGCCCCGACAGCGACTTCCCCACCATTCTCTGCACCGCCTCACGGCGAATACCGGCGGCTCGTCCACAATCACCAAGCTTTGACTCGAGCGAATACGAGGGCGTGGTCCCAGCCACGACGGATTTAACAATCTCCTCATCTTCTTCGGTCAAATTGATGGGAACGGGAAGCGGATCGACCAGTTTCGGCACCGAGGGTTTGGGAGAAGCCAAAATCGGAGTCGGAATCGCACAATCGAGTGCCGCACCACACGGAACCTTCCGGCTATCCTCCTTCATCATAACAACCTCATCGTCGTCATCGGCGGTCCACACGTCAGCGGAAGGGCGGAAAATGGACTGAACGAAGTCGATACCGAAGAATCCAAGAAGGTAAATAAAAGAGGCGAGAAAAGCAAGGATGGCGACCATTTCTGAGAGCGTAACGACGTGAAGAGGAGTGGAGGATCGGATCTTCTCACGCCACCGGGTGAGAAGAAAATAAACGACGGAGAAGAACAAGGTGAAGAAAGCGGCATTGGTGAGGTAAAGAGGGAGAGGTAAAACATCAGACGCCGCCTTAGCGGCAGCATCATCGTCTTCCACCATCTTGACCTTGAGATGATTCTTCTCGAACTCCAGCGGCGGCTTGTCGGCGGGGAACTTCTTGAGGATAGGAGATGAGCGGCGGCGGCGGGCGTCCATTGGTATAGGGAAAAAGGAAGAAGAAAAAAGGGAAATGGAAAACGCCGGCGCCGGATGGGAAGGCGGAGGGAGTTTTATAATAATAAGATTCGAAGATCTTTTTTTTTTTTTCCCCTCCTTTTCCTTCTTTCCACCTACGGACGAAATGGTTTGGAGAATTTGAACGGCTAAGCGAGGAGTGGGGCGTATTTATAGGGGTTTTCTGGTGAAAATTTTGGTGACAGCGGGAAGTGGGGCCCACCCGACCTGCCAGCTCACCACACGGACCGAGCCCAAACTTCATTTATTTATTTATTTTTCTGCTTCCTTCTATGGTTGTGGGTTGTAACTTGTAAGTTGTTAGGTTGAGCGCAATCATGTAAATATAGACAACAAAATCTTTTTTTTTCTTTTAAATCTTTTTTTGTATTAATTAAATCACTCTTTTTTTCTTTTTTTTTTGTTTAAGACATACCTCTCTCAACGAAAAGTTCGTACATTCAAATTCGCATCTCACATGTTATTAAACTAAAAAAATTTAATATTTTAATTTAGAATAGCTGTTAAAGTATATATATCTTGAATTAAAAAGCTGTAAATTATTTTTTTGAAAATTTAGAGACTAAAATATACCTTTTAAAAACTAAAATAGTTATTTTTTATTTAAATTTGGAGACTATAATAAATGTTTTAAAAGTTTAAAGGCCAAAAGAAAACAAAACTAAAAGTTCGAGTATTTAAATAAGATTTATTTTTTTAAAATATGATAATTATGCTGTTTATTTTTTTTAAGTTTTTGGACGTTTTATATTTCATCCTTGGATTTAAGGTAAATTTTTAATTTTTGAAGTTTGGAAAATGATATTTTTATATAAAACATTACAGAGAGACACTAAAGTCAAACCTGAGGTACTTTATGCAAGATATAAAATTTGTGGCATTTTTATAAATGATAAGGACTTAGCCAAAGTATAAGACCCATGATAAAAAAAAAAAAATTAGTTTGAGTTTTTTTTTTTTTTCATTGTTTTGTCATTGGTTTCTATTTTTAAAACATATATGTTTGATAACTCTATTTTTTTTTTATAAATAAGATAAAACCAAACTTATTTTATAATTGGTATTGGTTTTTTATAGAGATGTGTTAGAGAGACAAAAATATATGAAAACATGAAAATGAAAGATTAGAGATATAAATAAATTTTTTTTAGAGAAAAACTTTAAAGAGAATAAAGAGAGTTTTAAAAAGAGAAAGAAAATTTAGAGTGAAAGAAAAATTTTAAAAGGAGAAAATTAGAGAGAAAGAGAGAAATTTTAGAGAAAATAAAGTTGAGAGAAAAAAATATTTAAAGAAAGAAAATTAATTTGAAAGATAAAGAAAAGTAGCCGTGAAAGAAACTTTTAGATCGAGAAAAGTTAAAAATATATTTATTATATTGAAAAATAAATAAAAGAGAAGAAGAAGACCTGATATATTTGTTTAAGAAAAATATATCGGATGAAAAAAAAAAGAAAGTTTTAGAGAGAAGTAAAAGTTATAGATATGAAATTTTGAGAGAGAGATAAACTTTTTTAGAGAGAAGTTTAAACCGAAAAAAACTTTCAAATAGAGAAAATTATTGTATTATCGACCCCACTTTTGAAAATGAAGTGCACCCAAATAAATAATAAATTAGAGAGCGAAATTTGTTGGAGAAATAAAAAGAAAAAAAAAACCAAATAATTATCGAACAGCAGTTAAGAAATTACTTTTTTAAGCTTGAGAATTAAAAATCTATTCTAACCAAATTTCAAATTAAAGGTGGTACATGCATTGGTCACTATATACTTAATCATTTTCTAATATAGTCCCTTTTTATTAACTTTTAGGCACTTTCTATTTTCACACTTTAAAATCTTAAAATTTAGTGCTTCAATTTACGATAAATTCTCTGTTCAATATTATTATTATATAATAGTGATAATTTTGGTAAGATATACAAATAATAAATAATGTTGTTGAATTTTATGGTATCGGCTAAATGTAAAGTCTAATGAAAGTTATATTAATAAAAATGAGGTTTGAAAAATTAAAATTTCAAAACGCGAAAAATAGATAAGACCAAAATAAAAATTATAAACGTTTAAGTATTAAAATAAAAAATGGATAAAGGTTGACATAAAATTTATATTACAATCTTCATTAAATATTGATGAACTAATTTTGAATCAATCTGAAGGACCAAACCGACTTAAATCCAATTACACAAAAATATTTTCATTCCAATTATTTATTTTTCATGACATCAAAGGAATATAATGAAAATTAAAATCATAATGACTTGTTAGTTATGTTGTGGTTAAGACCATTTCAGATGTTGATCAAGCAGGCTAAAATTGTAAATATATTAAACTGACTTTTCATGCTTACATAACTGAACAAAACTATTTTTAAACCAAAAGAACTGAAAAAAAAATGGCCATTTAAAATTAAATAATTATATAATACAATGAGCATATATATATCTGGTGGTAGGTGAGGAGATAAATTCAAAGGAATTTCCTTACTGAAAATTAGTAATAAATATGGGGAGGAAAAGAACAAGTAGCCATAAATTATTGTCAATTTGTGAGGACTATTCTCTAATTTCATATAAAAAAGAAAAATTTTTCTTATTGAAAAAAAAATGGTGAAATATGTATGAATAATTGTCATATAAAAATTTATTCAAAAAAATTTTCATTTAAACAAATAGAAAAATTAATTGATTTTTTATTTTTTATGGAAAGTAACCATTTTTATTTTTTTTTGAAGTAAAAGAAAAAGGGGCAAGGAAAGAAATTATTAATAAATTAGTTTAATTTTAAAAAATGTAAGGCAAAAACAATAGATAAAACTTATACTTTTATAGCAAAAGTTGATGGTTCGATTCCCAACCTCGCAATTTTGAACTAAAAAAAAACAAAAAATGGGACTTAGATTAATGAGTTTTGTACCAAGATTGAGAAACTCTATCGTACGAACTTGAATTTTAGTTATCGAAGCTTATTTGTTATTTTTCATTTTTTAGATTCTATGTTCATTTAAAATACTACTAATAATAAATCTATAAAAGGGAAAAAAGTTAATGAAGAAAATGTTGTGAAAAAAAAAGTTAATGAAGAAAAAAATTCACCAATATTTTCAATATAAAAGGCAAAAAAATTATGTTTTTCCCTTTTTAATTTGATCTTATCTATTAGTATATTTGATGGGATGGATTTATTTGAACAATACACTGTACAAAGGTCATTTAATGTAAATCCAATTATAATAGATTTTTTTTAACAAGAAAAAAAAATCTTATTAGTTATATTAAGATATCTCGAATATACATGTATTATATATATACATATGGAGTTGTAATTTTTTTTTAGTTCAATTCGAACTTACGATCTCTTGGTCACAGAGATATATGTTTTTAACCAGTTGAATTATGTTCGATTTGGCATATATGAAGTTGTATTAAGGTTTATTTATGTATGTTTTTTCTTCGTTAGTTAATTTTTTTTTTTAATGTCAAGTTAAAAATCATCTGATAATTAATATTTTTGCTTTAAATGTTTTTTTGGGTTTTGTTTCGAAGTTTGGCTTAGATTTAAGAAGTACTTATTATATTAGGTGAAAATTAAATAAAAATTGATGCACGGTTCTAGGCAAGGTGAGCGGTAATGTCAAATTTGAACAATTTCTCTAGCGAGTCAAGGCAATGACCTGCAAAACAAAATCTTACACAAAAATAGTACTCAGTTGCGTACACTCCAAAACTTTAGCTCGAACTGAACTAAACTCAATTAAGATTACGTACCTTTGAGAATAATGCATCCTAATTTTTATAGGGAAGTTTTGGGTAGCGTTGTCAATGACTTCCAACATTTTGTACGTAACAACCAACAGATTCTCTTTGCCAATGGCATCTGCATGTCCCAGTTGGTGCCGAGTTGGGGCTTCGCCTGGTTGGGCATAGGATAAAATGAAGCCACGAGTTTCACACTCGATCCATAAAAGCTGAACTTTAAAAAATGTCATCAAGAGAAAAAAAAATGCTAAATTTTTACCTATTTTTTTAGAAATTTGGAGGAAGAATTACAAATTTTTCTCTTTTAGATGATATTTTACCTCCTCTAAATTGAAAAGCACTCCAACGTTAAAAATTAAAACATATATTTAACCAAAATAATAAGTATAAGTAATTTTTATAATTTTAATTTTTTAAAAATAAATTATTAAATATGACCCAAAGCTGATCTTTTTGTCGATAGTGAAGATGTAATAAGTGTCTTATTAGCGCAACACTCAAATTGTTAATCTTATATAAGGTGAGTAATAATGTCAATTCAAATAATACCTTCTTAAAATATATTTCAACCATGATTAGTTTTTGTCAATGTAGTTTATTTTGATCAACTTCAATTAATTTCTTATATGGTCAATTTTGTTCATTGAAATATTACCATTTTTTATTTTTTTTAATTAATCTTTATTCTTATTTCTTAGATCAATGCGTCAATTTGATAGTTTTTAATTAAATTATTATAAATTACGTCAAAGAAAACCGTGTGGCCCGATTAATATTATATTATAAATATTTTTTTAATAAAAAAAACGTAGCTTAACATTTATTTTAATTGAAAACCAAGAAATATTTTTAATTAGACCAACATGAGCACAATTAGTTAAAACATATTTTTTCAACTAAAAGTTGATGAGATTAGATCTTCACTTCACATGTTTAACTAAAAAAAATATTTATTTTAATTGGGAGAAGACATTTTTACCACACCATATGTGGGGGAAGATCGTTTCTTCAAAAGACGATATTCTCTCCTCAATTAAAACTCCAATATTTTTTTAATTAGTTTTGGACCAACAATATTTTTGGAATTTTTTTTTTCAAAATAAAATATTAAAATAAAACATCCCTCATTTTTTTATTGAATTAAAAATATTTTCTAGAATTCATTTAGTCTAAATATAATTACATTTCTTCCTACTTTAATTTATATTCTCAATTTGATATTTTTAATTTTAATTAAATACTCTTAAATGTTTTTTATATATATATAATTACTCTTAAATGTTATTGCTATAAGGAAATGGATAACAAAAATTAAATGTGACATTTTATTTTTATGGCGTATGAATTGAGTTGAATTAAAAGTATTAGTTTAGTTGAAAAAGCAATAAACAAAAGTTAAAACTAATTCTATTTTAAAGGTAGATTGAATTTATGCTTTTATATTTTTAAGTACATCCACAGAGTACTTCGAGGTTCAGTTTTCATTACTCTTTATTAATAACAAAGACAACTTGTAAAATTGAAATTGTATATATTTTATTTATATAATATTAATAGACTAATAAAAATGGATCCCACACAAAAAGTAGGTAGAAATCGTAAGCAGCCAAGTCGTCTTCTATTTAAATATAAAATTTCTTATCTTAATTTTCAAAATAATAATAATAATGACAATAATAAGCAACTCATCAATTAGATAAAGTATAATATAGAAAAATAATAATTATTATTATAATAAATCAATAAAGTATATAATTTATAGTTGCATAATTTAATTGGTCAAAATATAATTTATCTCCTTAAAAGTTAGAGATTCGAATTCTCTCAATCTTTAATTGAAATTTCAGAGATATATATAGATTGAATATATCTTAATTATCCCCATGATAAATTATAAATTTTTATTTCAAAATAATAAGTTATAACTTTCATTCTTGAATTGGAAACCTCTAAGAAAGAACTAAGAAAATATAAGTTAATTTATGTTTAATAAAATTTAATAAACAAATGATTTTGTTATTATTTTAAACATTCAAATAATACGAGACTATGACTTTTTTTTTTAAGCTAAGATGAATAATTAATGACATGAAAACAAACGAAATTTCTAACTCTTTAAATTATTGGGAATATTTTCGTCCCAAACAAAAAAAAAAAAACGAATTATTGACAATATTTCGATTCGGTCTTAAATTTTTTCGTCCACGATTTATTGAACATTAAAATACATCTATTTTTTTTTTAAAAAGCAAGTATTGACAAAATGAAATATCTATCATTGATTAGATGGAGTTGACATTTTCATCGTGGGAAGTGAATCAACATACGGGATGTTTTTTTTTAGTTTAATAATATATGAGAGGGTAGATCTGAAGCCACAACCTTTTAGTTGAAGAAATATGTCTTAATTAGTTGAGCTATGTTCAGATTAGCAACAAATGTGATGTTAATGTTGAAAAAA
>JAOANK020000013.1:5184433-5204017 GCA_026257165.2 Telfairia occidentalis
GAATGATAAAGTATGTCGTCTTCGCAAATCTTTGTATGGATTGAAACAAAGTCCACGAGCATGGTTTGAAAAATTCAACCAAACACTTGAACAGATAGTAAATTAAGCACATATTTTCTTTGAGCCATAAAAATACCCTTCTTGCTTCTTATTACTTCAATACTCAAGAAATACTTTAATGTTCTCAAGTCTTTAATATGAAACTGACTATAAAGAAAAGTTTTGAAGAGATGCAATACGGATACATCATTTCCAGTGATGACAATATCATCAACATATTATTTGATGACTCTGTTATATTTCATTTTCTTGAAAATTCAAGATGTTCTATAAGTATATGTATATTCTAGATTGTTGATATTTTGCATTAAAGTTTTCAGCATCTACACAACTTTTAACGAGCCTCACAAAAGGTACCAAGCCAATAGTAAGGTGTGGTTACTACTTACTACTTACTAGGTGTGGTTCTTGGTTTATGGAAGACCGGTCACTGTTACAATACCATAGACATCAGAAAATCGAAAAGAAAAGCCATGAGAGTGAGAGAGAACCGTTGATAACTTAATTAATTTGGAAAGATGGGTTACTCTGAAGGACAAAATGCCATTTGTTGCACCTATGCCATCCAGGGCTGACCAATCAATGTCTATAAAGCTCCAAACAGATTTGATCAAGAGTCTATCAACATTATCAAGCTTGGTTTCTTAAAGAATTACTAATTTGGATTTTCTATTGAGGGGAAGGCTCTTGATTGAAGCATGCTTCTTTCAAGAAGTGAGGCCACAAATGTTTTAGGACAAAATTTTCATTGGGTAGTGGATGGCCCACCAAGTTGTTAGATAAGTCATAACTGATTGTGGAATTAAGCTTCATAAGCTCTTTGATGCATTTGTTGGGATGTTTATTAGATCGATCTTTCTTTCATCTTGAGGGAATGAGAATTATGCAAAGATCCACTTCATGAAGCCAAAGAAGCCACGTTGGATAAAGAAAGGATAAGAAATCCATAATTGAGGGATAGGAGCAAATCAAGCCTATGAGAGGGACGGGAGGGTAATCTAAGGGTGGATTGGTGGTGTTGGTTGCAAAAAGAGCCAAGGGTAAGAAGGCGCCAACACTCCCTTTTTGATAGGGTGTCCACGTTGAACATGTGCTGGATATGCATATGTTTGGACACATGAAAGAAATTACTATATTTTTTAATTTTTATTTTTAAAATTTTGGAGAGGTTAGGGACATGTGTAGGATACATCGGACACGCCAATCTTAAAAACATTGATGAGAAAATAAAAAATAAATGTTTAAACCAGCCCATTACTGAGCCTATTGTCTAACCCATTGCTTATCTTATTATGACTTGCCCTAAAATTTAACTCAACCCTGAAAACCCATCGGAAAGATGGAAAGAAATTGTTGAGGAGGTCTATATTGCTTACTGCTTTGCCACGAGCACATTTTCTGTGGACATCACTTGCTTTTGTGGTCTTGATTGGATTCGTTTACTTTAAAATACTATTTTGCTGTAGGTACTTCATCATCCACTGTCATTGATCTAATTGAAATTGTTTGTTCTTTATCAAGTTTTTGTGGAGATAATTGTATTTTGCTGTACATTCATTAAAACTTGGTAAAAACTCTTTTTTAGGTATGCTTATCCTCCTCCAGATGGTAATATCTTGACCAACATTGTAAATGCCCTCATAGCTGTCCCTCGCTTCTATATTCAGGTTGTTATTTATATATGAAATGATAACTTGTATGTTCAACCTATGGAGCACATGTGAAGTAAATACTCACAACTTAGTTTTTTAATTGTAGGTGTTGCATTTAATGAACAAGATGAACATTCCTGCTCCATTCCGATTGCCTCTACCCACTCCACCACTCCCACCTTCCATTCCTGCACCACCATCACCATCACTAACGTTGCCACCACTTCCTCCTCCTGCCACTCCAAGGCCTCAAGTAACAAATATGTCTAGTGATGAGTCAGAAATGGAGTCCTCAGAAGAGGTGACTTGCCTAGATTGATAAATGGAGCTTTTACATATATGGTTGCCAATATTCGATTCACTTTATGTACATAGATGTGTATGTGTACTCTTGGTTTGTTAGTTGATTGAATGCAGTTTTGAAAACTTAAGAATTCATGCAAATGCACTAAGTAGCTGTTTGTTATTTTCCCTGATTATTAGAACCGTTTTCCCTGCCTTTTTTTCTCTTTTTGACAGAAAATAAAAATTTATATTATAAACAAAGGCTATAAAAGAGAGGGGAGATGAGGTATCTCTACCATACCAAGGGGATTACTAAAAAGACTTCCCGAAAAGATTCGCAAGAAATCATAATCGTAAAATACATTTGAAAGTGTGCATTAAGTAGTGGTGAAAATTCTAACAAGATCCCAAAACGACTCCTGACCAAGATTCTCCTTAATCAATGCCCTTATATTTCTCTCAACTTAATCCACAGCTTCCAAAGAAGAGCCATTACAACACCAGGCCAAACAATTCAAGCCAGACCCTGAAAAAGGTGCTATAGCTGAGCTGGAAGTCTTGGGTCCAGCTGACATCAAAGATTTTGAAGAGATGGCACAAGGTTGCAGGGGAGAAAAAAGAAAAGATGTGCTTGGTCCTCCACATCCTTTTTACCTAGGAAGCACAGACACTGTCATTGTTTGTGTCAAATGTAGATACATCTGAATACGTTTTGGATATGCGTTTGACACGTGAGAAAAGTATCATTTTTTATTTTTGGACACATCGAGGACACACATGGGACATGTTCATGAACGTGGGAACAAAAAAATTTATGAGAAAATTAGAAAAAAATATTTAATCCAACCCTAAAACCCCATTCGCAAGCCAGAAAGTAATTGTAATTCATGATGGGAGGTCCTTGTCGCTTAGTGCTCTACTATGAGCACTTATTTATTTTTTATAAGAAACGATTTCATTAGTTGTATAAAATGTTATAAAAGAGGATAAATCTCAATGATTACAAATTTTTTTTAACCAATTCTGCATAAGAGAGAAAGACTATAGGAATTAAAGGGTGCTATTCTCTTGCACTAGCGCAAAGCCAAAAAAAGAATGGAGTCTATAATATCTTCAGTGCTCCTCTCCTTTCCATGGAAAACCTGGTCATTTCGCTCCATCCAAATGATCCAAATAGAGGCTCTATTAATGTTGTTCCATAAAGATTTCTTAGCTTTGGTGAATGGGTGATTCACAAAGACAAGGTTCAGCCATTCCTATATAGAAACAGGAAAAGCAACCGCCCATCCAAAAAAAGAGGCAAATTGAGACCAAATTGCAGCAGTGAAGGGGCACCTAATGAATTGGTTGACGGCAGATTCGTTTTCATTTTTGCAAAGAGGGCATATATTGAAGCACGTTTCATTGTTTTTAATTTTAATATTAAGTTTATGTGTTTTCTATTTTGAAGTATTAAATATATCAATATATATGCATGTATTCCACTTAGAAAAACTAAATATATCCCCTAATGTGTTTCGTGTTCTACTTTTTTAGAAATTGACATGTCACTATATTTGTGTTCCATGTTTGTGTCGTGTTTCTTAGCTTTTTACACGTCACACATCAGCTAGGGGATGGGACAACAAAACATTCAACATTATTTTTTGGATTTTGCAGTAAGTATTCAACCTTTCAAGAGCAAAATTCCACCAGAAAACCCTCACCTTATTGGGCTATTTAGCTTTCCAGATTAATCTGAAGTAAGAGCAACTAAGGATAACATGCTTAGAAAAAAGGTAGGTATAAATCTTAGCATCTTTCCGATTTCTGAGAGCAAAACTTGTGAGCAGGCTCGCTAGGGAGGTCCATTCCTCCATCAATAGCGTCAGAAAAATTTCTACTAAACTTGAGATTCCATGCTTTAAAATGAGGGAGCCTAAAGAGTCTCCAAAGGCTACGCGTGGAGGAGGATTGATAAGCTCCATTGGTCCAAACATATCATTCATTGAAGGAGAAGTATTGTGTTTCCAACTTTGGAGGGTAAGGATCTTGATTAAAAAATGCAAGCTCCATTGGTCCAAACATATCTTTTTGCAGAGTGTTTTTAGGGCTGGGCTTTTTACTTCTTGGATATTGGGAAAGAGCATTGTACTTAAAAGAGAAATTTTGTTTTCATGGCAGGACCCTATTTGATTGTACTTGTCTTTAATTTCTTGTATTTGTTCTTTTTTTAGGGAGTTTCGTTCCTTGAACACATGTACCTTTTCATTACATCAACGAGAAGTTGTTTCTTGTTCAAAAAAATTTCCTGCATTGACACCTTTTGAAATGGGCAGAGAAGTAGCTTCTTGATTAACAAGGTTGGGGTCTTCTCACTCCTAGAGCCTTTTTAGAATAAATCCCTGATTAATCTTTCAAACCTCCTCACACTCTTCCCTGGGTGTTTAAAAATAGAAAGGGAAGGGGATGCTTGATTGAACTGCATTGGCTAAAGTCCTATGCCTCCTCTAGAGCAAGTAAAACTCTTTCACCTTTCTAGCTTGGATGAAATTCGGTTTTCAATGGGGGCCCAAAAGTTTGCTCTGTCTGGTTTACTACCAAGGCATATCCAAATAGAAGTGTGACCATTTTCCTATGGGACATTCACCGGAAAGAGCTAAGCTATTAACCTCTTCATCACTGATATTTACCCTAGCCACAAAGACCCAATCGGAAGGATGAGGACCAACTTATTCATAATAGCCTTATGCCACTGAGAATTCAATTCTTCAGGAAACTACTATAACTGTTTGGCAAGAAAGCCTCGTTAAGAAGTCTCAAATTACCTAGGTCGAACCCGACCTTGACACAACCTCCCAATTAATCAGATGAGCACCCCCTCCCTCATCAACTCCTTTCCCCCATCAAATCTCTCGTAGTTTTCTCAAGGTTCGTGCTCTCCTAGATAGGAATCCTAAACACAAATAGGAGGTAGGTTGAGATTGAATAAGAGTCATCCTCCCCCAATTAGGGAAAAAAAGGCCTTTATCCAAGAAGTAAGATGCCTTTGAATTTTTTTTATTTTTTATATATATTAGAAAAATTGCTTTCATTGAGATAAAATAAAAGAATGCAAAAGGGCACAAAAAGCAGCCCAACCAAAGGAAATTCCCAGACCCACAACTAACCATACAAGAAAGGGGTCCATTTAAAAAAATGATGCCTTTGAATCTTTTCTTCTATAGGATTCCAAAAAGAAACACGCTTAGGGTTATGGCCCAAAGGAAGCTCGAGTTAAGAAGGAAGAGAGTCCACCTCACACCCCACACCTTACGAAGGAAGTCTAGAACTTTACCTTTTCAGGATCATAATTGATACCAAGAAATCGTACTCTTGGACTCTGTTAATCCAAAGACCATATATAAGTTCAAACACCGACAAAATATGGTTAAGAATCAGATTAACAAGACTCTTCCCTACTCGAACAAAAGAAGATTGTATCAGAAAATTGAAGATGTAAAAGATGAAGTGTTGGCTTTGTATTTTAGGAAATATCATTTGTTGATATTTATTATATGTTTTCTTTTATATTAGCTGTAATTATTAGTTTATTGTGAAATAGTCTTTTCCCTTTTTTCCCTTTTTGTAATACGTCTTACTTCTACAGATGTGATCTAACTTTACCTTTGAGAAATAAGACAATAATAATTTTCTCGCAAATATTATATGAAGTGTCTCTCTCTCCACTCAAAACCCATCAATTGCACCTTATGAAAGATTGAGTTATTTTGAAAAGCTTATGGAGTTATGGGTATATAGAATGCTAAGAGTGGATTAATTATTTTCATACCCCACCTTATATACCCTGTTTCGATCAAGAGAATATATACAATCTTTTTCTCAATCATTCAATCCTTTAATACTTTATACCCAATGGCCCATGATTGTACTTGAAAATCTTTAGGCAGTGTAGCACTACCAATTTTGAATTTGTAGAATGTACTCTCAAACTTTCTTTTTTGGTTATCTTTTCTTAGTTCATATGTTCTTTTTATGTTGATGTCAATGTTCATTAGTACTAAAACAATAATAGATAATTGTACTTCACTGTAAAGAAATATATGAACTTTACGTTTTTAGACTAATATGACTTCTTTCTTCTTTTTGTATATCAATAATATGTTCGGTTCCCAACCTAATATTGATTCCCTGCAAACAATTAAAACACTCCAATGCACAACCAAAAAGCAGAATGACACTGTTCTATTGCATCAACAGGGCAATTTCCAGCCAAAACAGTAATAGCCATAGAATATCTGTGTCTTCAGTAAAAAAGAAAGAAAGCAAAATAACAAAGAATGACTCCCAGCTTTTCGAGAGAGCTGGTTCTCTCCTAGGTTTCACTAAAAATCACAAAATTCCGCACACACTCCCTTCCCTGCCGTACTCAAAATAACGAAAACATTCGCTGACAGCCGTACAAACACGTTCACTTGGGCCCACCACTGCCCTCTGCCTGGTCATTCTCTATCTTATCCCTCCTCTTATATGTTTTAGTAATTGGTGGCCTCATATAATATTATTGTTTTGGTTATGCATAGGTTTTTTATCCATAAGATTTAATATGAAATTGTTTCTTTGTACCTGGACGATGGAACTGGCTATTCTTCGTTGTGGTTCAAACTGAAAGTATGTTAGCAAAAATACTTTATCTTTTTTTATTCCTATTGAGGATGATATAAATTTTTTCTTTTGTCAATTTTGTTGAAGTTGTGTCACCTATAATTTTTAGGCGTATCCTTTCCTTCGTTTTTGCTTTCTTTGTTATCCTGTACGTTTTGACTTTATATTCTATTAATTTTTTTCTTACTACTTTTAGAAGGTAGCTTTCCTTATTTGTCTCATGCCTGAAATGTTCTTTTTTTACTTGCGTTTGCAATTCTGCTTTGTTCCAAAAAATGGGTGAAAGTTTCCAATTTTATCACTTTTTTTAAAAATTGAATTTGAAAATTTCTTGGTCTAGAATGTTCCTAGTTGAGATGAGATATAATAATGTACTTCCATTTTTCTTGGAATTTACTGGTTAATTGGGCAATTAATGCGTATCAGGAAGTGGAAGGAAAATATTATTCAAGTGGAGTCTCAAAAACCGTTAAATCAGGAAACAAGCGTTCTAGGTGTGAAACAATCGTAGGCCCTGGGATAGACAAAGATGTGGCTCATGAGGCTGTTGGGGTGAAACCGTCCACATTGATCCCAAAAGAGATTCCGATGATAAAAAAGAAAAATCCAGTGTTTCAGGTTGCTTTTTTCATTAGATGTAACTAATGGCACATGATTTTATTTGTATAATTCCTTTAGATTCACAGTCTAATTGTTGCAGATTAGAATTGCCCCTAAAGTGATTCACGATGAAAAGGATGATGATATTAATAATAAACTAGAAGAGCCGGAGAAGGAAGCACCAGATCTTAAACCCTATGCGACACTTGAAGATTTAGAGAGAGGCAAATTGCCTCCAGAAGAAATTCTATCACTTCCAATGTTCAAGGTACTATACCATGTCATATTTTGAATCTTAAGTACGAAACTAATGCATGCTACTTGTGCCTTGGTTTATTTATTATTATAATTTTTTTGAAAAGATACCATTTCATTGATGAGTGAAATGTATACAAAAGGGCATTGCCGAAGATTACAAAAAACTTTTCCAAGAAGCATAAAGGGTAGCTAGGCTATAATTACAAAAAAGGATGGATGATTTACACCATGTGAAGGCAGTGTGTAAAGTATAATCCAACAAAGAGGGTGCGGCATTTTCATTGAAAATCCGAGCATTTCTATCCACGTGGTCCAAACAAAGGCCCTAATGAGGCTTTCCTAGAGGGCTTTTTTCTTATCTTTAAAATGATGACCCATGAGAGCATAAATCAAGATATAAGTAGTATTCTTTGGGCGAGTTAAGTTCCATCCGAAAGCTTGGGTGAGTAGACTCCAGAAACTATTTGCCTGGAGGCAAGTGTTAAATAGATGATCCTACGAGTCTTGTCCTTTTTGGCAGATGGGGTAGCAGCTTGGGGATAAGGCCATACATGAGATTTTCCTCTGCAACTTTTCATGGGTGTTTATACTTGGGTGCAATTTTTTCGGATATAAACCCTTCCAACACACACACCAACAAGCATTCTCGCTATCCTTCCCTCGACTGATTAATGAGAGAAACCGATACTTGGATGTGAAAGTGACGTTTGTTTCCAGATTCCAAACCCAAGTGTCATTTTGGTTGCTATTTATTATTGTGGGTAGGAAGTCGAGAAGGCATGCTAGATCATCAATCTCTCCCTCTGCGAGATTCCTCCTTAATTGCACATTCCAGGAGCAGGTATCCTGGACCCCATAGGTCGTGAACTGTGGCATCCTTCTTAAGGGAGAGGGCATATATAGTCGGAAATGTGTTTGGAGAGGGTGGCTATGAATCCAAACATCTTTCCAAAAATAGGTAGATGCTCCATCTCCAATCTTGTGTGAAATGTTCTTGAGGATAAGATTCTTGTACATGCTGGCCGTTGGAAGTGTTTAAATTGTGAGTACCATACATCTATCCAAGGTGTGTAGATCCAAATTTTGCAGCAATAATCTTCCTCCAAAGAGCATCCTTTTTAAGTCTTGAATCTCCAAGACCATTTAGCCAGGAGAGAACAATTTTTTTCTCTAATATCATCAATACCCTTGATCTTTTCCCATTTTATGAGGTGGGATGCTTTTGTACCGTGTTAGCCTTGCCAGAGAAAGTCCGTAAAGAGCTTCTCAACAGATTCGGCCACCCTTTTTGGGATACAGAATAGTGAGGTAGTAGATGGGTAAGTTGGAAAGGGTAGCCTTGATCAAGGTGCTTCTACCACCTTTGGAAATATGTGACGAGCCTCAAACATTCAGTCTCCTCTCAATCTTTTCCGAATGGGGTCCCAAAAAGTGATGGTGTTTGGCTTTCCAAGCAAAGGAAGGCCTAAGTAAGAGCTTGGCCAAGCTCCCTTTTTACAACAAAAAACAGAGGCTATGAAATCAAGGGACTGCTCATCCATGTTAATGCCCAAGATCTCAGATTTTTATATGTTAATATTGAGGCCGGATGCATTCTCAAAATCCTTGATAATACCAAAGAGGTTGTTGAGATGTTGCATTTCATTGGAAGAGAATAAGATAGTATCATCGGCGAATTGAAGATGATTCACTTTGATGGATGTAGCTCCATTACCAATCTCAAAACTTTTAATAAGGCCCTTTTCCTTCAACTGTAGACAACATTCGACTTAGGCAATCGACCACAAGGATGAAAGGAAAGGAGAGAGTGGGTCGTCTTGGCAGATTCCTCTAGATGCTCGGATCTTTCCTCTCGGTTTACCATTGATAATAATGGAAAAATTGGTGGATGATATACAAGCTTGGATCCAACACCTCCATTTGTCTCCAGAATCTTTGATTTTGAGGATAGTATCAAAGCAATCCCAATGAACCTTACGAAAAGCTTTTTCAATATCCAACTTGATTACCACACCTTGTTTCTTCTTTCTATTCCATGCCTCGATAACTTAGTTGGCATTAAAGATGCATCAAGGATTTGGCGATTTGCCACAAAGGGCGATTGTAGTTCTGTAATAGTGAAAGGTAGAAACTTCTTGAGGCAGTTTGAGAGAACTCTTGCAAGAATCTTATACATGTAGTGAGACTAATAGGCCTAAAATCACCAACCGATTTAGCATCCACCTTCTTTGGGATGAGCCAAATGTATGTTTTGTTCATCCTTGCGTTGACAATGACTTTCTCAAAAAGATCATTGAACACCCTCTTGATGTCATCCTTGAGGATCTTCCATGATTTTTTGTAGAATTTAATGGTGAAGCGATCGGGTCTGGGTGATTTGTTAGAACCAAGAGTGCACACCGCTCCAAAAATCTCATCTTTTGTAAATCTGGCCTTTAGGTGAGCATTTTGTTCATTTGAGATGGGATCCCAATTTGGGAGATGTGGAAGGGATCTATCACCCGACTTTTTGGAGAAAAGGGAGCGATAGTAATCAATGAACTCCTTTTCAATGCCTTCTTCACAAAGAAGATTGTCTCCCTTACAAGATAGGATTTCCAAAATAGTGATGTTTCTTTTGTTGGCCGACATCGATCTGTGCAAGAAGGAAGAGTTATTGTCACCCTCCACCATCCATTTAATCTTGCAACACTGTCTCCACAAAGATTCGTTCAATGCTACCAGTGTGAGAAGAGATTCTTTTAGATCAAACCTCCTCTGCTTTTGTTTCGAGGAGAGAGTTCCAGAATCCTCTGTTTGGTCAATGATGGATATCTCTTTGGTGATTGATGAGATTTTGTTGTTGAAATCGCCCAAGGTTTCTAAATTCCATGATTTAAGCCTTGATTTAAGCTCTTTGAGTTTCATAATCAGTTCATGTCCAAGCCACCCAAGCACTCTTTTGTTTCCCCACCATTCTTCTAACAGAGGAAGGAAAAAGGAATGCTACAACCAATAATTCGAGAATTTGAAGGGAGATGGGTCCCCATATTTCCTTTCCCAAAGTGAGTAAGATGGGAAAGTGATCTGAAGTTACATGGTCTAACCTTTTTGCTTGAGCATTGGAGAACTTTGCTATACACTCCTCTACGGTCAAGAATCTATCTACGAGAATCTTGGATATATTATCTCTGGAGCTAGACCCAGTGAAACTACCATTTGATAGGGGAATATAAGTGAGATCTGTGATTGAGATGAAACAGTTGAAACGCTTCATGCTTCTGGTAGGCGGCTTATAGATAGACTTTTCATGGGACCATCTGGTGACATTAAAATCCCCTCCAATAATTCAATGCTGGATGCAAAGGAAGGAGAGGTCAATTATTTCTTGCCAAAACCTCTTGAGGAGTGCTGTGGTGTTAGGCATAAACTCATGTGATCCAGAAATTGTATTCATCAGATAATACAAAGTTAATAGAGAGGGAGTGCACACCTTCAATCACTTCCAAAATTTTGTATGATGGGACTTTCCAAAGGCTGATGATGCCACCCGAGGAACCATTTGCATTGAGAGAGGACCGGCCTACATTTTTGGAGCTCCAAAGGGATTTCACGATGGCACGATTTACAGATGAAAGCTTAGTTTCTTGTAATATAACGACGGAGGGATTACATTTCTAAAGGAAACTTTTAATGAGAGCATGTTTTTTCCATGATCCAAGCCCACGAACATTCCAGGATACCACAATCATCGATCATCAAATGACCCTGTCTTCTCTTGTTGAAGGTTGTCATAATTTATGGAGGATTGAAGGTTTTGTAGCTCGTGGAGGCCCTTTTGAATCTTCTTTGTTGTAGCAGATTTTTTTCTATTTTGTTGGTCTGGCAGTGATGCAGAGGCCGTTTTGTTTCAACCATGGTGATAGTAGGTGGACAAAGGGGGGAAGATGGTAAGAATTTAAGCACGGTTGAGTGAGTTGATTGTCCCCAGAAGGCTGTGGGAAAGGAGTGAAGGGGATAAGTTTGATAATAAGGGTAAAACGATTGACGGAGAAGCATGGATTGATGGATAGCAGGGGGTGGGTGGGTGTCAAAACGATGTGGAGGTATGGGCTGTGGTGTTTGTTCCTCGAGGTCGAAGAGGGAAGCCATGAGGAGAGGAGAGTCAAAAGGGCTATTGTGGTGAATTTTTGCAGGGATATAGCAAGGTGTGGTTGAGAGGGGACTAGAAACATAATGCTTTGTTTCGAATGGGAAAGGGTCATTGGGTGAAGAGAATTTTGTACCAAGAACTAGGTTGGTTTTTTTTTTAACCAATGAAAATGAGTTTTTTTGGGAGAAGAGGCCACGAGAATAGAAGGGTCGATGGGTAATTGTAAATCAGGGCACGCGTTTTTGGGCAGGTGGTTTGTGGGGTTAGAGGGTTGGTCCATGATGTTAGGTAAGTCCGACGAGATTATTGTTTGAGATGAAGCAATGGGTTTCGGAGAAACAGAAAGGGGATGGGATAAGGATGAGGGTGGTGGAGAGTACGAGGTTTGATAGGAAAGGGTAAGAGGGAGAAAGGGTAAAGGTAAAAGGCCTATTGAAGTGATAGGTGAAAAAGGTGTGGGAGGCTCCATAGTACGGTTGGGGCATTTCGAAAGCAGTGTTGGTACAAGGCTCGTGGTCAATGCTATTGGGAAGTAGGCTTTTATGGCGCGTGTTTTCAAAATCCGGCGAAATAATTACAAATTCTGATGAGTTTGGAAGAGTAGAGCGTGGGTATGGTGCTTTAACTATTGGGCAGAGGTACTTCCTCCCTCCCTCCCCTCCCTCATCTCCGTTTAGCTTCTCCGATCATCCTCTCTAGTGCGAGCGCTCAGCTTCTTCGATCCTCCGATTGGCCCTCCGGTGGTCGCCCCTCACTCTTTTTGCATATGGAGGTCATTAGTTGCCGTGTTGGAAGCAGTTTCTTCTGTGCTTGGTTGGAAAATGATTTGTTTTTGGATAGAATACGTAAGGAAGAAATCGAAGATATCTCTTCAATACTCTCAGTTTAGCTGGTTTGAAAAGAATTTGGTGGATATCCTTCAAGGCACCTTGGTTCGAAAGTTCCTTAAGCAAGATCGAGACGAGCTTGGCACGAAGTGAATTCAGAAATTTCGCTCTCAAAACAATTGGTTCCTTGAGTGTGTAACTTGGGCTCTTACAGGGGGCCGGAAAACGGTGATTGTTCCAGCTTTAGAGAACAAGAAAGGATGGCCCTATTTTTTTGGAAATGTTGAAGAATTTAGCTGAGAAGGCCTCTGTTTTAAAAAATCCCGTCCCTTTGTCCAGTGCCTTGCGACCTTCGTATGCTGATGCTTTGAAGAAAAACCTTAGCCACAAACAAGTTTCAGCCCTTTTGCACTCAGCCCATAGTTCGAACACTTATTGGGTCAAAAAAGAAAGGTCAGTTGTTCACAACAATTGGGATGATTTGTTTGTTGTCACTAGATTCTGTGCACATGATAATTGGTTTGAGATCTCACGGGCATTAAGTAATTTGGCTTCGTCTCAGTGCCTCCTTAATCATTTCTTTGATGATAAAGCATTATTAAAGGTAGATGCTGGGTGCTCCCTGCCTTCTCAGATTGCTGATGGTAAATGGAGAGCTTTAGGTCATTTTTTTGTGAAAATTGAAAAATGGAACTTTGCCATTCATAGTAGAAAGGAAGTCACCAAGAGTTTTGGGGGATGGATCAAGATTCCTGATTTGCCTCTAAAGTTTTGGAATCAACAGTGTTTTGAAGCAATTGGTCATTATTTTGGAGGTTTGGTTTGCGTTTCTTCCAAAACTTTGAATATGTTACGCTATGAGTATGCTGTAATCAAAGTTAAGTCAAATGTTTGCGGTTTTCTTCCAGCTTTCATTCGCATAGAGGATTCTGTTCTGGGCAGCTTTTCTGTTCGAATTCTTGATGGATGCCCTTCTGGTTATTCTCCTAACTTATCTTTGATTAATGGTGTTAAAGTAAATTGTGGCTTAAAAAATTTAGATATTTCATCTTTAGCCAACCATGTTGATATTGAGAGGTTCAACTTAATTATCGAGGATGTCAATTCAGCCGCAGCACCCCTGTTTTCCGCCAGAGATTTTGAAAAGCCAGATCGGGAAGATTCATCATCGCCATCATCCTTCATGCCTCATTTTTCTCAGAATGTTTTTGATAGTTGTCCTTTGGTTGAAAATGAAGTGTTTCTTCAGACTTTAGTTCCAGACTCGCAAGATGCGCTTGATAACCCTTTGGATTCTCAAGAGGCGTTGGAAGTTAATGAAGGTGTTTTAAATTCTTTATCATGCAGAGATCCTCTTTTATCACACACAAGCATTAATGGTGGTTTCTCATTATCTTTAAATATTGAACCATCACTCACTCATGATCCTAGTGAAAAGAACCAATTTAATTTACCTCCATCATCGCCAACGTATCACATTAATGAGAGGGTCCAGCTTTGCTTAACATGGGCTCCCCTTGGCTTCTGTCCAATCCTCTCTTCCAACAAAAAAAGGAGATTTTCGAGAATATGGAATCAAGACTTTGCCTTTTTTTTTATAGCAGAAAGAAATCCAAGAGTCTCAGCTTTGCAATGAATCAGGGAACTGATATTTTGAAGACCAATTTAATTGATATCTTTGATTCAGAAATGCCTAGTGACCCTTCAGCTCCTGCTGAAACTTTCTCTTCTCACTCAATTTTCCATCATTTTCCCTCACGTTCAATTAAAAAAGGGCTTAGTTTCTCAACAAACACAGGTAGTTTACATGCTTCAGAGACAGAAGGGAAAGCAGAAGTTGATTCAGAAGTGAATTCGGTTTTTAATGTGAGTCTTAGCAGTTATGGATCTCCTCAATCGTGTTTTTTGGTTGATTATGGTTGTGACTTTCTGGAGAATCATTCCTTATACACTGATCTTTGGAATATGTTTCAAGTCTCTCCTTGTGAAGACCATGTAGTCGGTATCATAACCTCCCTAGGTGAAACAACACTCCCTTTGCCAAACACCTCTTCAATTCCCTGTTTTTTCTTGAAGATATTGGCATCTCTTTATCCCCTTTTATTCCTCAGTAATTTTCGGTGATCTATGAAGATTATCTCATGGAATATTAGGAGTTGGGGTGATTTTAATAAGAGGCTTAGCATTAGAAAGTTTATTATCAATCAGAATCTCGACATTGTTTTATTGCAAGAAACAAAACTTCAGAATTATAAAGTCTTTGTGGAGTTCAAAAGATGTTGGTTGGGCTTTCATAGAATCACGGGGAAGATCAGGTGGTATTTTAACTTTATGGGATGAATCGAAAGTCTGTATCAAGGATGTTATAAAAGGTGGTTATTCGCTCTAGTTCAGATCTCCTTTTCCAGTGGTTTAGAGGCATGGGTGTCTAACATCTATGGGCCTACAGATTATCAAGAAAGAAAACCTTTGTTGAATGAAATTAGAGATATTTTTGGCCTATGTGATAAACCATGGTGCATTGGTGGTGATTTTAATACTATTAGATGGGCTTCAGAGAGATCTTCAGGCGTTAAATCTAGAAGAAGCATGAATAATTTTAACAATCTTATTGAGGAACTTCAGTTGCTGGAAATTCCTCTTTCTAATAGCAAATTTACGTGGCCAAGAGGGGGTGATCGTCCAATTATGTCTCTTCTGGACAGATTTTTTATTTCAAAACACTGGGAATGCGTTTTTGAGAATACCAGGGCTTCTAGATCAGTAACGTCTACATCTGATCACTTTCCAAAAAGTTTAGAATCAGGCGATTTTCATTGGGGTCCAAGTCCATTTCATTTCTTGAACTCTTGGTTGAAAGAGGAAGGATGTATTTCTATCATTAAGCGGTGTTTGGAGGCTGATTCTTATGGTTGGGCGGGATTTGTTATTAGCAATAAGCTTCGCAACCTTAAGGCTTGTATTGCTAAATGGCACAAACAGCATGAGAAAAGTAAGAAAGAAAGGGAGCTTCATGTTCAATCAGAACTTGTCAATCTTGATTCAAAGGAGGAAGGATCTACTTTATCTCATCAGGAGATTTTATATAGATCTTTTTTGAAAAAGGAGCTGTTAAATTTGTATCTTTTGGAGGAGCGGAATCTTATTCAAAAATGTAAAATTCATTGGATCAAGGAAGGTGTTGAAAATTCAAAGTTTTTTCACAGATTCCTAGATGCTAAAAGAAGAAAATCTATGATTTTAGAGTTGTCTTCTGTCCTTGGAGAATCTCTTGTTAATACTTCGGATATTGAGAAAGATATTATTGAGTTTTTTACCTCTCCTTATAGTAGTAACGACTCCCATTGCTTTACCCCTCGGAATTTAGAATGGAAAAAAATTTCTATTCAAAACAGAGAGTGGCTGGAAAGAAGTTTTGAAGAGGCAGAGATTTTAACTGCATTGAAGAATCAGGGGAAGAATAAAGCAACTGGACTCGATGGGTTTACTATCGAATTTTTCATTTTTTTCTGGCAGTACTTCAAGGTCGACTTCCTAAGATTTTTTGACGAATTCTCCAGAAACGGTCACATCAATGCTGCAATTCAAGAAAACTTCATTTGTCTAATTCCTAAGAAGGATGTTGTCTTAAGGGTGAAAGATTTTCGGCCAATTAGTCTTAGCACTTCAACATATAAAGTTTTGACTAAGGTTTTGGCGGAGTGAATCAAGCAAGTATTGCACCATGCTGTTTCTGAAAATCAAAGCGCCTTTATTGAGGCAAGGCAAATTCTAGATCCAGTTCTTATTGCAAATAAGTTAGTTGGGGATTACGAGCTTCCTAAGAAGAGTGGTTTGCTTCTCAAACTAGATTTTGAAAAAGCTGTTGACATGATTAATTGGAATTTTCTTGACATGGTTCTTAACCAAAAAGGGTTTGGTTCTCGCTGGATCTCTTGGATTACGGGCTGTGTTCATGATCCAAAGTTTTCCATTTTCATTAATGGTCGGCCTCAACGTAGAATTCAAGCTTCAAGAGGTCTACACCAAGGTGATCCGATTTCTCCCTTCTTATTTATTCTTGTGGCTGATGTTTTAAGTAGCATGTTGGATTTTATTTATTCCAAAGGAATTGTTGAGGGCGTCACAGTTGGAAGTAATTCAAGGCATGTCTCTCATATGCAATTCACGGATGATACGCTTCTGTTTTGTAAAGACAACGAAGAAATGTTTAAGGTTTTGATCTATACTGCGGCTGCTTTTGAATGGCTCTCGGGTTTGAAAATTAATTGGGACAAATCCTCCATTTGTGGCATCAACATTCTACCTTCAAAAGTTTTACAAGTAGCATCTTCTGTGAGTTGCAAGATTGAAAAGATTTTCCTATCTCTTATTTAGGCTTACCTTTTGGGGGTAATCCTCGTTCTTTGGATTTTTGGTCCCCTGTCATTGAGAAAGTTAAGAAGAAGTTATTAAAGTGGGAAAAGTTCAACCTTTCTCGTGGTGGAAGAATGACTCTACGTACCTCGGTTTTAGCCAATATCTCGATGTATTATTTGTCCTTGTTTGTAATGCCTCAAAATGTTTGTTCGGAGCTTGAAAAATTACTGAGAAATTTTTTTTGGAAGGGTAATAAAGATGGTTCGATAAGTCATCTTGCTCGCTGGTCAAGGGTTTCAATGCCGTTAGTAGCAGGTGGTCTTGGTCTTGGGCGTGTGAAATGCAGAAATCAAGCACTTGTTGCAAAGTGGGGCTGGCGATTCTCGCAAGAGCCTATTTCTTTGTGGAGAAGGGTGATTTTTAGTACATATGGGTCTACAGTTCCAGTTTGCATCCACCTATTAAATTCAATTGCTGTCTTCATTGTCCTTGGAGGAGTATTGTTGAGATTTGGAATGAGGTTAAGCATTTTTCTGCTTTGAAGTTGGGTAATGGGAATAATATCTCTTTTTGGCGTGATATTTGGTTGGATGTTTCCCCATTAAAGTGCTCTTTCCCTAATTTATTTAAGGTAATTCCAGATTCATCTTGTTCTATTAGTTGCTGCTGGGATTCAATCTGCAATTTCTAGAAAATTGAAACTAGGTGGAATCTGAAGGAAGTTGAAATTTGGGAGTTCTCATCGTTAATGTCTCTACTTAATTCGGTTTCCTTGAAGTCAGTGGATGATTCTGTGGTGTGGAAATTGGCTTCTGCAGGAGTTGTTTTAGTAAATTCTTCGTTTAAACATTGGGCTTCTTCGTCCTCTATGGACAAGTACTTGCATCAAGCTATCTGGAAAACAAAAAGCCCAAGGATAATTAATGTTTTTGCTTGGATATTGTGTTTTGGGCACTTGAATACCGCAGAGCTAATTCAAAGGAAGCTCCATTCTTCTGCGCTTCAGCCATCTATTTGTTTCCTGTGTTTTGCTGATTTTGAAAGTCAAGATCACCTCTTTTTTCGCTGCAAATATGCTTTGGAGTGTTGGTTTGCTTTGTTTGAGTTTTCTTCATATTCATTGGGTCTTCTCTTATGATCCTAAGAGCTCTTTCATTTAGCTTGTGTGTGGCCTTCCCATCTCCCATCATGGGCGCCTTTTATGGCTAAATGCAGTCAAAGCCATATCATCAAGCCATATCATCAGAATTATGGTTTGAACGTAATAAAGAATTTTTGAAGACAAAAGAAGACCATGGGAAGAAGTTTTTGATTTGGCTAAATATAGAGCTTCTTTATGGTGCTCTTTAGATAAGTATTTTGATTCTTTTTCTCTGTCGGATATCTGTAATAATTAGGGTGCTTTTATTAGCATGTCTGACTCTTTCTAGTTTCTCTTTTTGTTTATTTTATTTCCTTCGAGAATTTGCCTATTGTATCTTTCTCTTTTTCATTATATTAATGAAATGTTGTTTCCTTTAAAAAAAAAAGAGTAGAGCGTGAGTAAGAAGAAGTATGCGAGGTCTGTGGGATGCGTCCATGAGCATCATACATATACCCAATGTGATTTTCTCCCACGAAGAAATGGTTGATTTGTACTGTAATGGAGGTGGAGAATGTTAAGGGCAGGGTAATGGATGCAGGGATGAACCCTATTGAATTTTCTTTTATTTTTATTCAGAACTCCATCATATCCGTTCTAGCAATGGTTTTTTTGCTGTTTCAAGATAGCCACCACATAGGTCTCCAATTATCTTGAAGTTCTCTATGTTGCATTTGTTCAAAGGGAGGTTTCTAGGCTTTATCCAGCCGCCATAAGGAGATTTTGGGGATAGAAGATAGTGTCCAGGACTCCATGGTTTAAAGGTAAGTTTGAATCTTCCCACCTTGTATCCATCTTCGAAATTCCCCATAATTTTTGCTTGTTCTGGGTTTTGAATAGATAGTAGGGCTTTGTCTGCTTGTATAGGACTAGTGGCTGCACGGTCTGTAATTTCTTCCCTTATCACAGTGAGGATGTCATACTAGTCATTGTGGAAATGGCTTCTGCTAGTCATTGTGGAAATGGCTTCTGATGACTTGACCGTTGACTCGAGGTTTGTGGTGGCTAGTTCTTCAGTAAGGGGAGAGTCGTTGGCCTCTTTTATTATGGAAACAGGGTGGGGGAGGACAGTTGGATCTGTAGACGAGTTTTTCACCGGAATGTCTCTGTAGGAGTGATCCACCTTTAATGAGGGGCTTTTGGTGGTTGGAGAGTAATTGAGGAGATCATTAAAGAGTTTCCATCCCTTGTTGTTTTCACCAACAGGGATAATGATTTTATTCAAACCTCTATTTGTCCCAAGTCTAGCTATCTCAACGCAGTGGCCCTTTCTATTTGATAGTTTATCCACCCAAATGGTGTACTCGTCTGTTCTGGTTTCTTTGAAAATTTTTTGGGTCAGGGGTGTAGCTAGAAGGGTTGTAAAGGTTGATGCTAGCCAAGTCTGAGACAACTTTAATATAGAAAGGGTGAAGGAATGTTCTTTAGTGGTCTCTATAAGGCGAATACGGTTGCTGGCTCTGACATCTATGGAGTATCACTTTCGTTCTAGAGAGAAGGAGGAAGAAGGGGTTGATGGTTTCCGATTCATAGCAGAGCAGCCAATGGGTTTTCCGTAGGGAGGGAGGTTAGGCATGGGGCCTGTGGCGGAGGATGGAGGAGGGCAGAGGAGAGGGTGGATGGACG
>JAOANK020000013.1:5242403-5275261 GCA_026257165.2 Telfairia occidentalis
AAATTGAATTAATTTAAAAGTTATTTTTGGAAAAACGAAAGAGAGATGATTATAAAAAAATGACTTAAGAGTAATTAATCGAAATTCTTCAAAATACGTAATAAGAAAAAAAAACATTTTTGCAATTAATAATATCGCTTTTGAATATAGTTTAGTCAAATAAATTTATTATAAAAAATATTTTGAAAAAAATAAAAAATAAAAAAACTATATTTATCAATATTTTTTTATGAAAAAGTAATTAAATTAAAAGTCATGTCAAACAGACTTTTAATCGGAATTTTTTTGTACAAAAAAAGTAAATATAAAATTTTGAGGCTATGAGAAATAGAATGGGTATTGGGGATGGGGATGAAGGAGACATCTTCATGCCCGCATTACCTCGATAATACTCCTTTGAGTTCAACAATTTCAGATTGGGAGATTGAACGTTTGACTTTTACGATGACAGTAAATACTTTATATGAAGTATGCTCAAATTGACTTTGATAACACTCCTATTCATGGGTAATTTGTATATTAGATTTTTTTTTTCTCGAGTTCAACAATATGCCAAAAAAAACCAATTGAGGACTTAATTGTAAAATTGTGTAACTTCAGGTGGTGATGGATTCAATTAAAAGTTTGTAACAAACTATTGTCCTTGCAATTATTTTTTTTTAAATTATTATTTACCTTTTTAAGAAACAGCTAATGGAAACTCAAATAGTAAAAATACAAGTTTCTCAGCTTTCTTAAGTTAAGCCACAGAAAAGTCTCACTGGTTTCTCATTTTCTTCTCTTCAGCTTTGTGTCTGTGAGAAGCAGAAGACTCGAAAGCATCGCCCATGTTTCTCACTCGAGGAGGAATGGCCTCCCCTTTCGGTGTGCCAATTGCCATTTTTCTGTTCCAGGCGAGCTTGTTTTTTCTTTCCTTTATTTCTCAGATGCTTTTTTTCGCTCTTGAATCAAACTTCCCACAGCTCGTGGGCATGTTCTGGATTGTGTTCAAAGCAACAGAAACTTTCAAATTCTATCTCCCTTATATCTAATGGATTCCTATCAATATGGGTGCGCTTGTTCTTAGATTATAATTTAGTGATCTCCTACTTTACCTGTTATCTTATCAATTCGGCTCAATTATCTAATGATCGCACAACCTTCACTTGGAAGTCAAATAAATTATATGGGGGCGTGTGTTTTAAATTTTAATGGGGGGAATCGGAGCCATGTGTGCTTTGTGATGTTTGAAATAGTTGATTATGTTCCTTCTCTCGGTTATAGTGCACATTGTTTGGTAAAACTTCAGCTGGTTGGTGTGCGCGCGTGTTTCAAGTCGTTAAAGTGAATATAATTTTTTTTTGTTGGTGTAGATGATCTTCTTTGTATCTATGCTGATAGGAGGGGAGACTGATTTATCTGTTCCTGTGCGTTCTGATTTTACTTCCGGGTAAGACTGTTATAAGTAGACCCGACCATATTACTTGTCAATAGCGTACTCTCGTGACATGTGGATATCTGTTTCATTTTTATAATTTTTCTCTTTGTGCTATTTTTAGTCTTTGAGATCCATGGTGCTTCAGTATAGTTGATATCTATTGTCGATACTTATTTCATAACGACAGAGTTGGAATTTTATGGTTAAGTTTTGATCCACTGCTGGATGTGGCAACTGTGACTAACATTCACCCAAACTTGGCTGTTAGCTACAAAGAACTGCTTTTGGTTTACTTTAATCTAAATGTATTGCATTTATTTTTTTAGTGTAATTTCTCATTCTTTGTTTTTGTGTAAGTTTTTCTCTGTGAATGTTACTCTCTACATGCGTTGCTCTCAACTCATTTGTTATCCATTTTTATTGGATAAATTTCTGATATTGATATCTACTTTTATCCGTTTAACTATAGTTTTTGGTATGGGATGAATTTGACCTTATGGAATGGTAATTTTTTCTGTCAGGGAGAGACATTCAACAGAGTACTGTGCCATGTATGATATATGTGGAGCACGAAGTGATGGGAAAGTTCTAAACTGCCCTTATGGTTCCCCATCCGTGAAGGTCTTTATCTTTCAGCTAATTGTAGGATACCTGTGCATAAGTGATCTTAAATGACCCCTGGTTACTATGCTGTGCAGCCTGATGAGCTGTTCTCAGCAAAAATTCAAAGCCTGTGTCCTACAATAAGTGGAAATGTTTGTTGTACTGAGGCTCAATTTGAGACATTACGGTCACAAGTTCAACAAGTAGGTTTCATCTCCCATCTTTGAGCATTTGATGATACATTGCTACCTTTAAGGATAATTGTTAACGAGATTTAGAAACTGCATGGACAGATCTAAAAAAGAAGTGGTTGAGTTGTTTATTTTTTAGTATGGTGACCTCTTTTGGTATGATCATCTCCTGTTCCTCAATGGTTTAGGAGCATGAGGCATATATATGAATATAATACTTTTTTTGGGATAAGAAACAATTTCATGGATAGTATGAAATTACAAAAGAAAGGGAGCAAAAGCCTCAATCCAAAGGAGTTAGAAAAAGTCTCGCCAATTGGATAAAAGAGAAGTATAGTGTTGGAATATGGGAGAGCATTTACATCAAGATATAACAAGATAACGATAAACTATAGCACCCAAAAAATGAGTCTTATCTACGAATATGATACTATCTTCAAGCTTTTCTACATAAATTGTTTATCTGTCTCTTTGAATGAGCTGTATCTTGTCATGTTATACAAGGTTATGTGTAGTGTTTTATCTGCTTTGTGGCTTGTAGATGCTTGCCACCTGATTTAAAGTAGGTTTGCTAAGTGCCTGATTTCTGTTTTTGTTTACCTCTATGGTTCACAAACACAATTGCTTTTATCTACTGCAGGCTATTCCACTTTTTGTGGGCTGTCCAGCATGCTTGAGGAATTTCCTAAATCTTTTTTGTGAGCTTTCCTGCTCCCCAAGACAGAGTCTATTTATTAATGTGACGTCCATCTCTGAGGTAAAGCATGCTGGTTAGCTTTTACTGTAGTATTTGCAGGCAATTCTTGAATAGGATTATTTACAGTTGATGGGACAATATAATTCTAAAAAAAAAGCATCGATGAATTATTGTTTTTCATGGCTAGATGGCCGTCTATTAGCGTAACAGTTTCACTTTTATACTATTGTGCTATCATTGTGAAAAATTTAAACTCTAAAGTCAGTAATAAACCCTAAAATTTTCTCTTCAGCATTATATATCACGAATTAAGATATTACCAGATTTTTTTTCCTTGGAATTATGATATAATTAGCATAACTAGGGAATGAGCTCTCTTTACAAATGATGACATGCATAGGTTGGTGGAAATATGACTGTGGATGGCATTGACTACTTCATAACTGAGAAGTTTGGAAAAGGACTTTATGATTCCTGCAAGGATGTTAAATTTGGTACCATGAATACACGGGCCATAGATTTTGTTGGTGGAGGTGCTAAAAATTTTGAAGGTAATATCTCATGTTCTGAGATCATCACCATAAATTGTGTGTATTGTATAATGATGTGACTGTTATCTATGTAATCAATCACTCTTTTATACTTCTTTTACATTGTTTGATATTTACTAATTTACTCTATCATTTATTTTTGATAACGAACCAAGTTTTCATTGATTGAATGAGAAGTAACAAAGTGGAAAAGAACTACAACTTTGAGAGCTTAGGAAAAAAATGCTGCAGGTGGAATTAATTGCAAAATATGAGTAATTGACAAAAATATTTGACTAGAGAACATGCCAGAAAGACAGTATGAATTTAGTTAGTGCTAAGTTTCTTCGCAGTCTCTAGTTTGCTCCCAAAAAGTTCTATCATTTGCCCTAGTAATACTTTTCACATCAAAGCTTGCATTCATGCAAATATCTTTGGCTGCTTCCTGAGTTTGGGCTACCCAAAATTATCTTTAAATTCTCCTTAAGGTTTCTATGAACAACCCTTGCAAATCCAAACTCATGTACTGTCCGTCTAGCATGTAAAACTGAATCAACAGTGGACGTGTCATAATGATTATCACCAAAGGCACTACTATTAGCATGTAAAGTTGTCTAGCATGTAGAGCTGACATATTCACGTAGGCAGTACCGTATCTGAAGAATTAAAGATCAAGTTGAGCTTAATTAACATCTCAAATCCCATCTTGAGGACCGTTGATGATCTGTTAGGTTAGGCCCATCCTTATTATATGGGCCCAGCTTGAGCTCTCACAAATAGGCTTATTGTTTTTCCTTCTTAGTTGTTAAATGTGCATTATATTTCCTCAGATTCGTTTGACCTTTCATACCACTGTACCATTGCCTTTTTTTTCCTCCTCTGTAAATCATATTAGGGGTGCTTTAAATTCATCTTCCTTTTTCCCCAATTTTTCAACGATGAACTCCAAAGACTGAGACTGATTACTGATATTATTGTTGAACGCCAGTGTTAGGCCTTTGTTAAATATCTCTGCATAAAAAGTGACGTTTCTATATTAATAAGTCTTTTGTTGTTGATGTAAAGGAATCAAGAAAGACAATATGCTAGTTGTCATATTTAAATTTGTGTATCACGCAATGTACCAAATTGGCTGTCCAACCCACCCATATATTTACCCATGCTAGGACGAGTAGGAGAAAGACCACTGGTGGTTAGTTGAGAAGGGCGGGAATGTAATTATGTTAGTATAAATCTTACAGAGTTAAGTTGGGATTAGTTGGAATTGGTTTAGACGATTAGGTCACAGAAGTGGTGGGAAGAAACAGAGAAGGGACGAGAATTAGGAAGGTTTAAATTTGCTCTTTGAGGAGGCTTGTTTCTCTTGGATATCCTGTAAGATTGTACACAATTGTATCATCAGAATCGTGATTAACATGTATAGGGAGTTTGAACCTTGTGCTTAATCAATTTCAACTGAATAGATTTCTGCTGCGTATTTTTTGATGCAGTTTCATGTAGAATATATTTCTTTGTTTCTGCTTGATAATGAAGTCTTAAACTCTTATTAACATCTTTTATCCTTTTTTTTTGTTAGAACTTTTTGCATTTCTTGGTCAGAAAGTAGCCCTTGGTTTTCCTGGATCACCTTATACCATAAACTTTAAGTTGAATACTCCAAAGTCATCTCAGATGGAGCTTATGAATGTGTCTGTTTATTCATGTGGTGACACTTCACTGGGCTGCTCCTGTGGTGATTGTCCTTCATCTCCCGTGTGCTCTAGCATAGAACCTCCTTCTCCGCCAAAAAGCAATGCCTGCACCATCAGAATTTGGTCTCTTGAGGTTGGGTGCAAATTTTGATATCCTACCTTATGCAACTGTATGTTCACATATTCATTAATTCATTGGACAATAGCACTCAAACACATCGGCATTAAAATTGTTGCAGCTTTGGGAACTTTAGAACATGGATAGCAAGCATACCATTTTGAATATTTTTTGCATTGTATATGACTCTTAACTTCTAGCATATTGATATAAACTCTGTGCGTTATGATGTTGATTCTTGCAGAGCAGTTGCATTGACTTTTCAATCACAATACTTTATATTATATTTGTTTCCGCATTCCTCGGATGGGCCTTGTTTCATCCTACAAGAGAGAGGAGGAGATTTTCAGCTAGGGAAGAACCCTTATTAAACATTGGAGATGATCATGAGATCAATTCTGTTAACTTGGAAGAGAATGAGAATACTGCAACAAAGGCAGGTTTCAATGTCATAGTTAAGTTATCTATATTCTTGATTTCCCATCTCACCTTGGGCATCCATTTATACTCTTGTGCTGTTTAATCTTTCTGAAGGATGACATTTTCTTTCCAAAATATCTTCTGCACTGTATCTTTGACTCTAATGCTGTGAATCTTGCCAAACTCAGAGAAACTCTCCCCCAACCACCACCAGAAAAAATGCTTCCTCCATTTTCGAAAAACTCCCCATACTTTGGGTGTTCTGATACCAGACAGATTCTTATTCTTATATCTGAAGGTCTTGTCTTCTTTAGGGTCAATCTTATAATCATTCTATAATAGCCTATTGTATCAGTTGGATATGCTGGCGTATTTACTTTGACTAGTAATGTTTCAACGTCTTTTGGCTTATATTATCAAAACATTTAGTTGAAAGCTTTGGTTTCCTTAGCAATGCTCTAATTGTGAAATTGGAGTATTTAATTAGTCTGGGCAACAGAGAATCTAGCTTGTGAACTCCTTGTAGCAGTTTCTCACAGGATGGGCATTCCTAGTTTTTAGTCTGGTGTTTTTGACGTGTTAGAAGTTCTGTTGCAAATGTTTTATGTTGTACTTTGCTCTTTTCATTTTTTTTCCTTGTATATTCAGGAGGATGGGGTGCATCTTACATTGAGGAATGATATTCAACTTTCCACTATTCAAGGATACATTTCTAACTTTTATAGGTGAATGTCTCGTCCTTTGCCAAATAATGAAGCATTAACCGTTCCATTCTTTTATATCTAATCTTGTGGTTTTAGGAATTACGGAGCTTGGGTTGCTCGAAACCCTATCCTAGTGCTGTGTTCCTCTTTATCAATTGTTCTGATTCTTTGTGTGGGCCTGGTTCGTTTTAAAGTTGAAACCCGGCCAGAAAAGGTATCATATTTTTTTTGCACATTGTTAGAGGATGTAGAAGTATCTAACTTTGGGTTTTGACTAAATTAATTTGTTTGAATTTTTGTGAGCAAAGAACTATTTTTTTTCCTTCAGTTTGCAGTATTGCATTATGATCTTATTATGGTAAACTCCAATTTATTCATCTTTGTTTCTTTTTTATACAGCTATATTTTTTGTCTTGGAATTTACATATTTGTTCTATATAGTCTCCTAAACTTCAAAATTTGATATATTATCCTTGGATTTTTTATTTAAATTATCATTTAAATTTGTCAGTTATGAAAAACCTTACTAGGGATTTCATCTAGAAAGGAATTTGTCTTTGACTGTGGTAGCTATCTTGTCATCTGGAAGTGCACGTGTCTTCCCCCTCCTCTTGGTGGCCTGGCATCGTTGCTTTAAGACAGAGGAACAATGCTCGCCTTCTAGAATGGTTTTGGAGGTTTATTCACGAGGATCAAGCTCAAACTAAGACTCACTTATGAAATAACTAATCACAAGAAAAATTGCTATCTACGACTCCATTTCTTTTCTCTTCCTTGTGTTTCTGTGTGTGCCTGTGTAATATTTCATCCTAAAATTGATGAAGATTTAACTGATTTGAGATTGCAGTTATGGGTAGGTCATGGGAGTAGAGCTGCAGTAGAGAAGCAGTTTTTTGACAGTCATCTTGCACCCTTCTACAGAATTGAACAGGTAACAGTGGTGTATATGGTCTAGTTTTTTTAACTCTTAAATGTTAAGCAATTTGATTTCCGCTGATATATATCTGCCTAATTAAAAAAGAAATGCAAAAGTAAATTCAAATATGTTATGAAGAGACATTGAATATAATTTTGCCTAAGGCTGGACTTAATCAGAGGACGTGATACACGTGACAAGAAAGAGGGATTAAAATTTCTATCTAGTGGAGGCACGGTTTTCTTTGATAAGATCATAACACGAGTGTAATGACAACATTTAAAATTAAGATCGATGGATGAAGTTGAAGGCAAGGATGCAGAGCAATGGATAAAATGCTATTATGTCTTGGGTGTGGTAGAGGGTGGGGTAATACTAATTACTTTCAAGGATCGAGGTTTTTGTGATACTCTTGTAATTGTTGACATGGAAAAGTTAGAAATTCTTCACCCGAAGAAAAAGTTCGGAAACCATCTTACTTTATTGATTTGTTATTTGCTTCAGTATACTATTCTATAGTATGGTTGTAGTTTTTTGCGATTATGGTCACATTTTATTTCCCAATACCTCTCTCTCTGTGTCAAATTATTGTTAAAGTTCTATGTTATCCCACTATCGATTTGATAACTAATGGCAAGATGTGTGGTGTTCACATGTGTTTCAGTTGATAATAGCAACCAAGCCTGAAGCAAAGCATGGGAGGGCACCACGTATAGTTACAGAGGATAATATTCTATTACTCTTTGATATACAGAATAAGGTATTTTGAGCACTTGGTGCTTCTTCCAACTGTTTGTTTTGTTTTCTCACTTATTTTGTCTAAATTGAATTCTGAGATCTATACGAACTTCTTCCATGCTACAATTTCAATAGGTCAACAAACTTGTTGCAAACTATTCTGGCTCACTCGTATCCCTAAATGATATATGCTTGAAGCCACTCGGTGAGGATTGTGCGACACAAAGTATTCTGCAGGTTTCATGCTATTTCAGTTCTGATTGGATAAAGCTTTTATCACATTTTTTAAGCTGTGGTGCTATGAGATTGACTTTCCATTGTAGTTTTCACACATTTCCTCTTTTTTCTACCATCTTCATTTGGGAAGCGAATGTTTTCATCATACTCAGTTTGTCAAATATATTTAGGACTAGGAGCAACTGCAAATCTAGTATAATTCAGATAAAATACTAAAAAAATGGTAACTAAAAAGAAAAAATCGCAAATATAGCAAAAATCGGAATTCATTTAAATTAATAATGCTTCTAATTACAGTCAATCCTATAATTTTAATTAATTAATATCTA
This sequence comes from Telfairia occidentalis, assembly GCA_026257165.2. Lineage (NCBI taxonomy): Eukaryota > Viridiplantae > Streptophyta > Magnoliopsida > Cucurbitales > Cucurbitaceae > Telfairia > Telfairia occidentalis. Next base: position 5,250,995 of record JAOANK020000013.1, read on the forward strand.
AGTTAATTTGATTTATGTAAATTAATCACTACCATATAAAATAAAACCATATTGATTACCCTTATTAAAGTTAATGAATGATTAATAAGTTGAAAAATGCTATATTTGCAATTATTATTATTTTTTTAAAAAATTCCATAAATATAATTACGTTTATAAAATGCATGTTTATGAATATTTTAGAAAATAACGTTACCCATTCAAATTCCCATTGGTTTATAGTACTTCAAAATGGACCCTGAAAATTTTGACGACTATGGAGGAGTGGAACATGCAGAGTATTGCTTCCAGGTAAACTTATTGTAATCTCAATTCTCATCTTTCTTATCCTAGTTTACTTCGAAGTGTCTAGTTGATATTTTAAAATTGGCCTTTTTGTTTTACACTTTTTAATTGTAAACATATTTAACTTTGAGCCGTATACCATCTTGTCTTCAGCATTATGCTTCCACAGAGACATGTTTCAGTGCTTTCAAGGCTCCGCTTGATCCTAGCACATCCTTGGGTGGATTTTCAGGGAACAATTATTCTGAGGTTGTATTTTCTTCCTTGTGGATTTTTTTTATTGTTTGACATTTTCATAATATCATTTCACTTCTCTAATTTCAGGCCTCTGCATTTGTTGTCACGTACCCTGTTAATAATGCAATTGATGCTATAGGCAATGAGAATGGGAAAGCAGTAGCATGGGAAAAAGCTTTTGTCAAGTTAGCTAAGGTTTGAGCAGTTTGCTTGTTTAGTTTAGGTGCTTTCATGCTTCACGAGTATTCCAGATGGATGCATCACCTCCCATTTTTCACTCCTATGAAAAATGTTGTTGTCATACTATTGCACTCCAAGGCTGTTCTGTTATTGCACTCCAATGTTGTAGCGTGGGACAAAGCTTTTGTCAAGTTAGCTATCTTATGCCAACTGATGCTGCAGTGTTTTTTAGTTGTGAGATACACAAAAGTGCAATAACCTCCGAGACTTTGCGAATATAATAAAAATGGGATTTTTAAATTAATAATTTTAATAACTTATTTTTAATTTTTGTGAAATGAAAAATGAAAGTTTTTTTTCCTGTTTCTACATGAACAATATAGTCTTACGAAGTATATGATGGTAAACTATAGCTTTTGTAAGGAACTTTTAGAGAAATGGGGGTTTTTAGGATATATTTTTTAATTCTTTTAATTTTTGTTTTTCTAAAAAATGCTGATGGATGCTGCAGTGCATGCCTTAGGAATGGTGCCTTACTGGCCTTTTCTTTGAATCAGGCATAGAGTCAGGTTTTTAGATTACTGGCCTATTCAGCGATGGTGCTTTAATGGCCTTTTTTTGGATCCTTAAAACTTTTGAAAATTTAATTTTGGTCATTGAATGAATGCACATTGCTCCAACTTACTTTGACAGGAGGAGCTGCTGCCTCTAGTGCAGTCCAGGAATCTTACTCTTTCTTTTTCATCCGAGAGCTCAATTGAGGAGGAGCTGAAAAGAGAAAGCACTGCAGATGTCTTGACAATTGCTGTAAGTCAATGAGGAGTGATATCTTTTTTGTTAATTTAAGGCAAAACATAATTTAAATAATACAGTTATGTCATAGGTATCAGTCAATTTATCAACCTTGATTCTAAGCACTTGTTTAACCGAATTACTCTATTTATTTCAAGCCTTTAATCTCTAGCATTTACCAGGTAAGCTACCTTGTTATGTTTGCCTACATATCAGTGGCCTTGGGAGATACAACCATTTCATCTTCCTTCTACCTTTCATCCAAGGTAGGTGTCGTACTAATGTCTTAAGTATTTTGAGCTCTTAAAAGTATGGGTGACTTGTGGTTTAATTTAGTATTGCATCTTACCTCTTATTTATGGAGCCTGGTAATTAACTTTATTCTACATCATTAATCATTATCAGCATCTTTGCCTATAAGTGGGCAACAGTGGCAAGAGCTTGAGATGTCCAAGGAGAGATGCATTATAAACACAGTAATTCAAACATTTATAAAAGAACGGTAAGAAAATTAAACGATAGTGTAATTTAAAAGCAAATAAGATCCATCAACTCCTTAGGAGTGGGGTCAATTCAACATAATATTACATAAAAACAATAAAAAAACCCCTAAAAACATTGAAGAAACTAAAGAAAAAGGGAGAAGGAAAAATCCGAAGCATGACGTCATCCTTGATCATTTGTCTTTGTCTTCTTCACATTCCATTCCCTCATGGCTGCTGCTTATAACGAGGCCAGAAAAAGAATTTCTCTAATTGTTTTTGTCTTTTTTTTGATGGGATGAGGACTCAAGGCTCCCCACATCTCACCTCGCTCTATTGCTAGTTCTACTCTAGATGTCTATACTTAGCTTACATTTGTGGAATTGATGATCATGTTTACTTTTAAATACCTTTTTAACATTGAAATTATTGTTTATATATGAAAATTTTTTATTTTATAATTTTAAGTTTATTTTAAAAAATATGTAAATATGAAATCTTTAATTATTTAAAAAAAATTATTTATTGAAATTTGTAGATTTTTAATTCAAATTATTTTCTTGTCATGCATGTTAGTTTGTATTAGGTCAGTTAACTACTTTTTATCAATGAGAGACATAGAGACAAGATTTTCGCTTCCAGGGGTCTAAGGTAAAGTGATGGATTTTCACCCTTTATGTTCCTTTTAGTGGTTGATGGTTTAAGTAGACTGGTATCAACTGGCATAGGAAAGGAGTCTTAGAGGGTTTCAAGGTGGATAAAGATTCAGTTCATATTTCTCACTTGTAGTATGCTGATGACACCCAGTTTTATGCTCGGAACAAAAGATTTCTTTATTAATTTTAATGCTTTTTTATCTTTCTTTGAGATGATTTATTGCCTTTAAGATTAATAGGGGTTAAAGTCCCATCATAGGGACAAACTGTAGTCCCGTTAAGGTGAGTTCTTGGGTGGCGATGGTGGGTTTTGAGGTCCTTTTTATTTAGGGCTCCCTTTGGGTAGTAACGCGAAAAGTTAGTCTTTCAAGGATCTGGTGATGGAGAAGGTCTGGAAGCGCTTATCTTCTTGAAAAAAGGCCTTCTTTTCTAAGGGAGGGAGGCTTACTCTTATATGAGTTGGATTTGGGTGGAATTTCAAGCTATTTCCTTTTCATATTTAGAATTCCTGCATCGTGGAGTAAGAATATTGGGAAAATGATGAAGAATTTTCTATGGGAAGGGATCGATGAGGTGAGGGGTCTTGTTTGGTTAATTGGGAGGTGGTTTTGAAGTTGGGGAGTTAGCAGGTTTGAGGATTCGGAACTTGAGGTTACATAATGAGGCTTTGCTAGCAAAGTGGTTATGGGATTTCTTTTTGGATCCCAATGCTTTGTGGTACAAGATCATAATGAGTAATTACGATCCTCCCCCTTCTCGGTGGGTTTCATGTGGTAGGTCTTTGGGCTTCAGTAAAAACTGCTAGTTATCTATTGTTTAAAGTTTCCCTTTCTTTTCCCAATTTATGAAACTTCCAATAAGGGAAGGCTCTAAGATTTTCTTTTGAAAGGGTCAGTGGGTTGGTAACAAACTCCTTTGTACTCTATTCCTGCCTTCCTTAGATCCTTCTTCTTCAATTTCCTTAGGCTTTTGTCATCCTCTTTTCGAAAGGGAAACAATGGAAGGGGTTGTCCTTCTTTAGTTCTTTCTATCCCCTATGTCCAATTTGCTTGTTTTGGGAAAAGAATGCTAGGTTTTGACTTTCGATCCTTTTGGGGTTTTTCTTGTGGCTTGGCTCGTTTTTCCATCTTTTATGTTCACCTTCTTCTCTCTAGGTTGCCTCTGCATTTTCCTTTCTTATGAAGGTTAAAATTCCAAAGGTCAATTTTTTTGCTGACAGGTGTTACATGGAAGAGTTAACATCTTGGACTTCATTCAGAGATATTTTTTTTCCTTGTGTTGCATTTGCAATGGTGTATTCTTTGTAGACGATAGGCGGAAGATCTTAACCATTTGTTGTGGGAATGTCGGTTCTTTCAAAACCTTTGAAATCGTTGGTTGAGTTCGTTTGAGTTGAGTTTGGGTTGTAGTAGAGGGTGCGACTCTATGATGGAGGGGGTTCTTTTAAATTCTCCCTTTTGAAATAAAGGAAGAGTTTCATGGCAGCCTTATTTTTTTGAGGTTGTTAGGTTTTACGCCTCCTTGTAGGCATCAATGACTAGGCCTTTTTGTAATTATAAGCTTGGTCTTATTCTTTTAGATTAGAGTCCATTTATGTAGTTAGGTTTTGAACTCCTTTTGGTGGATTTTTTTTTTTTTGGTATGTCCTTGTATCTTCTTTCGTTTTGCTCTATGGAAGCTTGGTTCTTGCTAAAAAAAATATTATTTAAGATAAATGTTATTTTAGCTTTAGAAATGTTATGATTGGTATAAAATAAAATTAAGAGTTTGTTGCCCTCTGATATAAGGTATAAATGATCGTAGTTAGGTAACTTAGGTTCAAATTTTCAAACTAATTGGTGTGATTTTTCTACCCATTTATATTGTCATAGCCTGTCTTTTATTTTATAGTTATTAAAATAGGCAAGCACAATCTTATTTCTTCATTGATCTTAAACTAACACCAACTGTATGCAGCTGTTTTATTTGATTTTGCTTCCTCCCATCTCATACCGAGCTCTCAATTTAAAAATTCAGGTGCTGCTTGGCCTTTCAGGAGTTATACTTGTCGTGCTCTCTGTTCTAGGATCTGTTGGATTTTTCAGTGCCATTGGAGTAAAATCAACATTAATAATTATGGAGGTTATTCCATTCCTGGTCTTAGCGGTGGGTAATCGTGATGCTTTGAAGTTTCTGTTTTTTCTTTTGTTGATTCTCTTGATATCAGTCTGTTGTTAAATAAAATGGCATAAAAGTACTGTTATAACCTTTTTGTTGTTGCCTTTGAGTTTTCTCATTGTTTGATAGATGGAATGATGGTGTCCTGTATTTGAGATTAAGATCATTGGTTATAATTAATGTGGAGTATGTATGAGGTAGATCTTTAGATAATTCACTTGTGAAATATATATGTTGCATTAACAATGTGAAACACAAACATATAAAAAGACAAGGACTATGATACTTGACAAAGGAGCTCTGGTGGTCCAGTGGTCAGGTCAAGGGAATGGTTAAACTAAGGATGGTCGAAAACTGGATATTGGAAAATTGAGGAACTTTCTAAGGGAAATTGATCAGTAGACAATATAACGGTATGTGTAGGGTTTCAGTTTTTCAATTGAGGGATTGCATGCATATGATATAAACGATGTCCCTTTTAGAGAGTTACAGGAGTCCTTTTATAGCTGGTGATAGGACACTTCCATCAAGATGCATCTCCTCTTGGCTATCAGACTGATTGCCCAAATGATTATTTGTGTGCAACTCGAGGCACTCGCTTGGGCTACTGAGAACCATGTCATGTCAAGTGTGGATCACATTGGATGAGTTAACCTTTGACTTTAAAGGGTGTTCACTTGGTGGGAATCATTGGCATCGAGATTCTTACCCTTTTTCCTTTGGTGTGGATGTTAGATGCCTAGGCATCCAAGAGACTTTCTATTTCCACTAGAATTGGTGGGCTGTCTTGAATTCTTAGGGCATTGGCATCCTACTTGACTTATTAACCCCTTTCTATTAATTAATACATGTAAATCATTTGGTATAAGTAGTATAATTATCAATTCAAATTATATTAACTTAGTATATTTTTGTCAAATATAAATTTAATACTTAATTTTATACATCAAATTATAATTAATTTGATTACACTACACTTAGGTATATATGAATTAGCTTTCAAAATAATAATAATAATAATAAAGGATTTTTTTTGTTTGCCTTTTTGCAAGGATTATTAAAATTAAAATATTAAATTGAATGGCTGTAGATAATTAATTAAATTTAGGGGATTCGTTTAATATGTGTTTCAATTGTGTTTGCTTTGTTAGTCCATAAAGTAAATTACATTGAAATATGTAGTATGAATGAAACTTATGTATTAAATTTGTCTACAATAAACTGATATGTTAATAATTAATGCCAATGTTCTGTACTAATAATTTTAAATGAGTTCTTTTCAACTTAAGAACAATATTGACATATTTATCAATTATAGAAGAATTATATAGATAAATCATGCTAAATGAACTATCTGAATATCCCTAGACTTTCAGGTTTCCTACAAACAAATCTTGCAAAAGGAATTCTACAATCCTCCATTCTTAGACATCTAGATAGTCAGGCATCCAAGGATGCCGGGCATTTGGCTTCCTTGCAAGTTAATGGCCTCTTTAGAAACTTCTTGAATTTTTGTTAGTGCCAATAGAAGGGTGCACTATATCCAATGGCATGTAGTTCCACATTTTGGAAATGGATAGAGTAATTATGGTTTCTTCTTTCCTCTGTAATTTTTCTTTTTTTTGCAAACATTTGTTTATTAGTGGAAGTCATCTGACATATTCTCTCTTTGGTGCCGTAATCAGGTTGGAGTTGATAACATGTGTATATTAGTACATGCTGTGAAGCGACAACCGTTCGAATTGACTTTGGAAGAGCGCATAAGCAGTGCGCTGGTTGAAGTTGGTCCTTCGATAACACTAGCTAGTTTGTCAGAGATCTTGGCATTTGCAGTTGGTTCTTTTGTTCCCATGCCAGCATGTCGGGTCTTTTCCATGTTTGCGGGTGAGAAATTTTTTTCCCATCCTACTTCATTACCAAGAAATACTAGTTGTCTTTGTCATCCTAGTTAACTGCTGTCTTTCTTTCTTTATTTTTTTTCCTATTTATTTAGCTTTGGCAGTGTTGGTGGACTTCATTCTTCAACTGTCGGCATTTGTAGCTCTTATAGTGTTTGATATTTTGAGGGCTGAGGATCATAGAGTCGACTGTTTTCCATGCATAAAAGTTCCTCCACATTCTGATGAACCAAACCAAGGTTCTTATGAAAACTTTCTGAAATTGCATTATTCTTTTCAAGTTTTCAGTTATGTTATAATCTATGGTTGCTTGTCTAAGTTAGATTTGGAATAAATTTTAGGCTTCAATCAGGGAAGACCTGGGCTTCTTTCTTGGTACATGAAGGTATGTTTGTAGGTTGTGGCAGAAATTATATTAGGGTAGAATATTGATCTTAACTTTTGAGCAACTGAACTTGTGGTGCAGTTCGTGCTTTCTTTTGATTGAATATTTGTTGTTATTCTGCCATAGATTTTGGAAAACTGATATATTTTCATTTGTGATATTCTGTAAGTATTGAATTGTTATCCTATTGTAGGATGTTCATGCACCTCTTCTTGGACTTTGGGGAGTTAAGATAGCTGTTATTATCATCTTTGTTGGCTTTACTTTAGGAAGCATTGTAAGTTTCTCGTTTCCTATTAACTTTAGTTATGATTGACTGTATACTGCACGTGGAATATTTTTTTGTTAAATCCATGCATGCTCATGCAAGGAGAGCGAATGCATGTTTGTGTAGGTAAACTGCTTGTGATTTAATGCAATACCTTGCAACATTTAACTGCTATTACATATCCACTGTTAGTCAAGTAGTTTGCATGCTATATTTAATCATTATAGGCATTATCTACGAAGATTGAGGTCGGATTGGAACAAAAGATTGTTCTTCCAAGAGATTCTTACCTTCAGGTTTGAGCTATGATTTGGTTTTCAGAATTTTGAGTAATTTTCTTTCTTGCTTGTTCTTTGCCATCTCAGTTTTTTTTTTCTTATATCAGGGTTATTTTGATGATCTCGCAGAGTATCTACGAATTGGGCCACCATTATATTTTGTTGTGAAAGATTATAATTATAGGTATTTGTCTATGCTGTTCTACACCTTGTCCGTTGGACCGATATTTCTCATATTCAATTCCTTTTTCCATTTTTTTTCCTCGATAAGAAACGATATATATTATAGACAAAAAGGCAATTACAATCTATGGGCCGAGCAGAGAGAATCTCCTCCCAAAACTAAACAAAAATTGCTTTCCAATCCTTGATAATCATGCAGAGACTATAGTTATAAAAGAATTTTTTAGGGCTAGAGCACCACCAAGAAGCAAGGTGTTGAACGCTATTACAAAAAGAATTCATTGAGGTCACCTTATCTTTGAAAATTCTACTACTTCTCCCCCTCCAAATCAACTAAAGAGAGGGCAGGCAGCATAGTTCCCCAAAATACTTGCTTTTCCTTTCAAAAGAGAGCCACCGAAAGCTTCCAAAAGAACCTGATCCACCTTAGCAGGAAGGCAGAATTTCAAACCAAATTCTGAGAGTATAAAGGACCAACCATTCTGGGTGCACTTGCAATGTAAGAAAGTATGATCAATGGTTTCCTCCGCATTACTGCAAAGACAGCAAACTAAGGGGGATGGACCGAGTCCAATAATTCAGTGAAGGCTGCCCATCTAGTCATCTCTCTGTCAAAGAGTCTTCTTCTAAGACCCTTTTCTATTTAATCGTTTCAATTATGTATTTGTATGTGCGTGTATTATAAGCTTACCTAGGTTTATACATTGAGTTAAGTATGTAATATCTAGGGAAAGAATATACAATTAAAGAAATTCAGAGAATAAATAGAGAGGGCATAAATAGAGACATAGTCCTCGAATTAGCCATAATTGGTTGTCTATTTGTATCCCTTTTGTATTCTTTCATTTTATCTTAATGAAAGCTCAATTTTTCATAATAATAATAACTTGCTGTCTACAAAATTGCGAGAGAGCATTTGGTGGAAGGGATAACAAGAATTAAAAACTGTTACCTAAGTGAAAAATACTCCTATAGAATAACATTTGTTTTGATGTCCCAGATATGTAAATATTTAGAATAATCAATATGGTTTTGAAGTATTACGCACGAGCTGGTCCTAACACACAAATATCGAAAAAAGATATCATATTTGGAGTGACTGGAACTAGAGTAAAGAAACAAACTAATGAAAACAAGAGAAAATAACTCTTAATAGATAGTCAATTAAACATGCTTTCACCAAATGTTTATTTTTATAAAACTGATCTTGAAAGTTAAAGATAACTACAGCCGCTGAAAGTTGTAAAGCAAAATTTCTCTCTGATTTCAGGTTACAGTAAACTTAGTTTGTTTCCCTGCTTTCAAAAAATTACGTTGAGTCGATGATTTACGTTGAAATACATATTAATCTAATCTTCAATAATGCCACACAGCTCAAAATCTAGACATACAAACCAGCTATGCTCCATCAGCCAGTGTGATTCAAATTCCCTGTTGAATGAGGTAAGCCAAATCTGTGGTGTAGGTGTAGATTACACTTATATTAATTGCATAAAGTTCTCTTTTCCTTTAGTTTCGCTTTGAATTGGCTAAAAAGAGGGTGAAAAAGTTTCATGTTTTTTTAAGCCCAGAAAAGGGCAGATATGTGCATGTTGGGGTTGGGTAAAATATGTCCACAATGTTTAACCATGTGCATACCTTACGCTAAACACACTATAAACAGAGACTCTTGTGTCCATTATCTTGCTTGATGGAATTACGAGTTTTTTTTCCGTTGTAAGTACACATTATTCACCTTGTTATATTCTCCTTTTAGATATCAAGAGCGTCATTGACACCAGAACTGAACTACATTGCTAAGCCAGCAGCCTCATGGCTAGATGATTTCCTTGTATGGTTATCGCCAGAGGCATTTGGTTGCTGCCGGAAGTTTACAAATGGTTCTTATTGTCCACCAGATGACCAGGTTGGAACGCCATGTCTGTTTTCTTTCCTTGCCAATGCTTTATTTTACTGCTGATGGTAGCGCCTTGTTCTGCAACTTTAGATTTTCTGCAAGCTCTCTCAAATATTATGTTGGCAACTATATATATTGACCTAATGCTCTATGTAATTTTATTAATATTACCATAGCTATTCTGCGTTATTCTATAGCCTCTTCTCTAACTTCAGTTCTCTTTAATACAATTGTCCAACCTGACACCGCTTCATGACTGAAGTATGATAATTTCTTTTTCCAGCCACCTTGCTGTTTCCCGGATGAAGGTTCCTGTGACTCCAGTGAAGGAGTGTGCAAAGATTGTACAACTGTAAAGTTCTATTTTCTATTCCATAGTTTTCAATGCATTAAGGCCGCATTTGGTATGTGATAAGGTAAGAAGCTTGAGAATAGGATGGCCGTGTTTAGTAAGTGGGAATAAAATTTCTAAAATGTTAAGTTATTTATTTATTTATGGTCTAAAATAATCTTATTATATTTTTTATAAATAAATTAGAAAGTTAAATTATATTTGTTGGTAATATGTTGTTTAATAAATTAAACAACATATTAAAGTTTTTTATAAATGAATTATATAGTTAATTTAAACTCGTTGGTAATAGGTTGTTTGATAAATTATTTCATAATAAATTTAAAATAACTATTTTTAATTGAAAAATAAACTATTCTTTTTTTTTTTAACATTCAATTGAAAAATAAACTATTCAAATTAAATTAATTGAATCAAGCAATTGGATTTTATATAACATATTTTTGGCGGATTTAGAATTCGGATTTCCGTGGCTAATAGTATGGGTTTCAGAAACCCCATTACCACATGCCAAATGCCCGTAAGATGGGCTGCCTATTCCTCAAATTAGATCAATGTAATCAGACAGCCTATACATTAATCGAGTGACATAAGGCTGGATTAATGGCCAAAGAAATGGACATGGTCTAATTTCTGTTTATTTTCCAGTGCTTTCACCACTCAGATTTGGTTGCTGGACGTCCGACTACGGTGCAATTCCAGGAGAAGCTTCCATGGTTCCTCAATTCTCTGCCATCTGCCGATTGTGCAAAGGGTGGTCATGGAGCTTATACCAATAGTGTGAATTTGAACGGTCATGTCTTTTCTATTGTTTATTTTTTGTTTCTTTTTCACTTCTTTTTTGGCTTTGGTAGGTTTTTTTTTGTGTGAATTTTTTTGTCAGCCAATGAATGCATTAAATTCTGGTTAGCTCTGTTCATTACATTTTTTTCTTAACTTATTTCAGGTTATGAAAGTGGTATCATAAAAGCATCTGAGTTTCGGACCTATCACACACCACTGAATAAACAAGTATGCCAGTAGAATGTGTTATTAAAGATTTTGAACTCGGGTGGTCTGCATTAGTTAGTTGAGATCTTTGTAAACCCTCATTCTTTGCAGGGTGACTATGTAAATGCACTGCAAGCTGCAAAGGAGTTTAGCTCAAAGATTTCGAACTCTTTGAAGGTTTGAATCGCATTTAGATTTCTCTTATCCCTTTTGTCCCTAGGCTATTTCTTTAATTCATCTGTGAATGAAATCTTTGATCCGTTTCTTAAAAAGTCTTGGCGAGCCAACTGATTTTGTGCATGCTTTTCTGTATTAGGCCTCACAGCTGCATAATAAAATAAGGTTAAATTACAAGTTTAATCCCTCATCTTTTAGGTTTGTGTCAAATAGATCCCTAAGTGTCAAATAGGTCATTGAATTTTCGATTTTGTGTCTAATAAGTTCTTGAACTTTCAATGTTGTGTCTAATAGGTTCCTAGCATATTCAACATTTTTTAAAAAATTAATGGACCTATTAAACATAAAATTGAATTATGTGTCTAATAGAACCCTAAACTTTCAATTTTATGCCTAATAAGTTTGTGAATTTTTAAAAATGTCAATTAGATCAAAGAACTACTAGATGTAAAATTGAAAGTTCAAGGGCCTATTGGACACATAATTGTAAGTTTAGGGACTTAATAGATACTTTTTAAAGCTTAGAGACCTATTAGATACAAATTTCAAGGACTCAAATTTGACAGTTTGTGGATTAAACTTGTTATTTACCCATGAAATGATGAATAGATTCTTATTTATACCAATGAAATACTAGGTGATTAAAAAAATACTTCCTTTTTTTGGGTATAAATTTAAGATTTCTTTTAATGAACAAATCTGACCAAGAAAGCTGCATGTAATAGAAAACAATAATATAGAAATACACAATAATAAAGGGGAAAAAGAATATAAAAAACTTAGACACAAATATGTAAATTAGAATTGAAAAAATTGAAATTGGTTAGAAGTTTGAAGAGAAAATTTGGAATTTTATTATATTTCAAAGTAACACACTTAAATTAAGACCTTATACCCATACTATATCTACCCACACACACACAATACAATACAATTTTTTCGAGGAAAGATGAACACACATATAAAACAATACAAAAGAACAGCCTGGGGATGGAGGAAAAGAAAACCCCGCTGAGAGGACTACAATAGGAAAACCTTCCAATCAAGATTGATTAAAGAAAAAACACAGTAATTACGAAATTAAAATGTAAATTATACACTATTATAAAAGTATCTAAGTAGAAATTCCAATTGTCCTAAAAAATTCTTTAATTCCTCTCTTTTCAAATGTGCCAGAGGAAAGGTCTAGTTGTCTTGTCTTTGAACCACCAGCCCGTGAGAACTTCCAAAAACCAACCAATTGTCAATACGTTCAGACACATGACAGCCCAAAGGAGTATGTGAGAGTATTAATGGGAATATATTGGAAATATTAGTTGGGGTACCATGGTAATTAGTTAGAGTCGGGGTGGCTTGGTTATAAAGAGAGAGAATTAGGGAGTTTAGAAGGGGTGGTCATATTTTGGAAAAACAAGATATCGTGAGTGGATTGTGGGAGAGGGATAGCCCTCTCAAAATGCTATTATTAGATTGTAATTTTTCTTCGATATTGTAATATATTTTGTGTTATTTTCTTATAATCGGGATCCTAACGAAGTATAAGATGAAAGACCATCTCCTAAAACCTTGTTTTTGCTTGAGCCCAAACAAAAAGCCTCCTGTCATCTTTATTTATGGGAATGACCATTGAGATATGATTCATATGACGAGATTTAGATATTTAGTTTTTATTCTGTACTTCTTCACATGGTTTTCTGGAGTTAGACGAGATTTAGATATTTAGTTTTTATTCCTCATCTTATGGAAGATCAGTGGTCTTCGAGTATGCAGTATTTTACTAACTATGTTACCCGTTTGGTAGTTATATATTTTTGCATGTTTTTGTGATGAAACTCCTTGGCGGGTTTCCAATTGTATATTTTTGCATGTTTTTGTGATGAACATATTTTGGTAGTAGCACGTGTCAATTATAACCTTTAAAACTACCCTGTTTGGTATTTAACGCTCAAGGAATTCATTAGGTCAAGACACTTGCATCCAAAATATTATTTGTTGGATTCTACATTATTTTAGTTTGATGGCTGTAGAACTGGATTTATTTGATCAAGATCCATATATTTCACTTACAATTATTCTCTTGCAGATGGATATCTTCCCATATTCAGTCTTCTATATATTCTTTGAGCAATATCTTGACATATGGAAGACAGCTTTGATGAACATCGCCATAGCACTTGGTTAGTATTCTAGGGAACAGATAAAACCAGAAACAAGTTTTTTTTTTTCCTGTGTGTGAGTGTGTATGCGTATTTTCATTATATTATTATTATTTAAAAAAAAAAAAATCAATTTTCATCTCTAAACGTGTAAGTTGTATCAATTTTGACCTTTAATTTTTAATTTCATCAAATTAAACCTCAAACTTAGAAAAGTGTTGCAATCAAGTTTAGGGGTAAAAATTGATTTTTTCCCAAATTATTATTATTATTATTGATAATATAGGACCCCCGTCGTTGCTTTATTGGCTTTATTAGCATCTTAACCGGATCTCTTAGAATCTCACTCGGGATTTTCTTTAATGAAAATTGCAGGTGCAGTATTTATTGTCTCTCTGGTCATCACATCTAGGTATGAATCTCCTTTTTGCGTTTGGCTGACATATAAGTACAACCCATTCTTTTACAGCGTGAAATGACCCTTCTTTGTTTGATCATACTTCCAACTGTTGATTTTGAAATGCAGTTTGTGGAGTGCCGGAATCATTATACTTGTTTTGGCTATGATTATTATTGATCTCATGGTACCTTTTTCTCTTGTTACAATGACTACTTTACTAATATTTCCTTTTTGAGGAGTAATAATTTTCTACTTTATTCTCTATTTTTTTTCTTTTAGTTTTTTTCCCATTTATATATGTTTTGAGTTTGTAAAGTATGAGTTCCTGTCACAACTGTTGATTTCTGCTTTTTCTTTTTGGCAGGGAATAATGGCAATTCTGAATATTCAACTAAATGCCGTCTCTGTTGTTAACATATTAATGTCGATGGGAATAGCTGTTGAGTTTTGCGTCCATTTAGTTCATGCCTTCTCAGTGAGTATCAACCTTAATTGCTTCGTCGAGCTACTTAAATTTGTAGTTTAGTTAACTAAGGGTGTGTTTGGGAGTGATTTTGGAATGCTCAAAACTACTTTTGTCATGCCCAAATTTAAGCAATTGACTTAAATTTTGTCATGACAAAAGTGATTATAGGTATTTTAAAATCACTCTCAAACACACTTTAATTTGACTTAAATTTGGGCATGACAAAAGTGATTATATGTATTTTAAAATCACTCCCAAACACACTTTAATTTGACTCATTTAAGTGTTTATGCAAAAGTTTTGGGGCTTAAGTAATCGTTAACCCTTGGTGTAGTTTCCGGTGGTCATGGTGGAGTACCACCACTATCAGTACATGTTTTTATTATCAGACCATTGATTCGTATTGTATTTCATTGGAAAAACTATGGAGTCAATTAGATAAGCAAATTACTGGATGGTTCACTTTGTGTATTACCTTTTATTATTGATTTTATGATTTAATAACATATTTAGCCAAATGCTCTCTTGTAGATTAGCTGTGGTGACAGAAGCCAGAGAGCACGGGAGGCTTTGAGTACAATGGGGGCCTCCGTCTTCAGGTAAACAATGTATTTCGCTTTTCTTAGTTGGTATTACGACGTATCTGAGACTTGGGATCAGCACGTGAGATCAAATTCAATAAAGATGGATGACTTCCATGGTTGGAAGATTTGATTGTTAGAAGAAATGTTTTCCTATGATGCTTTCTACTTTATAGAAATGTTACACTTTTGACTGAGATTTCCACTTTGTGTGATCCTAGTTATTCTTAGAATCAGTTTTTTTGTAGAAAATTGATTGTTTCCATTTTAATTTTTAGGATAAGGAAGATATTTCTCATAATCATCATGATTTTATGAGACCACTCCTCTTTGTTACTTTTTCAGAGTTTCTATCTTTTTCTCTATTCCCCAGCATCCACATGATGGCATTTTGCAGAAATTAATGTTTACACTCATTTTGCAGTGGGATTACTCTCACAAAGCTAGTTGGGGTCATTGTTCTTTGCTTCGCGAAATCAGAAATATTTGTGGTATCTGGTCTCTAATCCTTATTTTCTCTTAAAAATTCATGCTAGTCTCTTTTGTGAACCTAAAAAACCAAGTTTTGGCTGTGGATTCTGCAGGTTTATTACTTTCAAATGTACCTTGCATTGGTCATCATTGGTTTCCTCCATGGCCTTGTGTTTCTACCTGTAAGTTCGAAAGCTGACCGTTCTTATAACAACCGACTTCACCCCTCTTCTATCAATGGACGATTGAGCCATCTATTTCTTACGTGTTCGTCCCTCGCAGGTAATATTGAGTATGATTGGACCACCATCAAGATATTTGGTCAAAGATGATGCTCCTATCGAAACCGAGCTTCTTGTTTCATGAAAGCACCTGTGGAAGGAGTTTCTGTTTTTTTCCTTTCCCACCTGGTTAATTTGTATACACAGAAATAAAGTTAGGTATATCATCTCTGATCTTGCTAACGAAATTCAAAAGTCTGTCATCTACAATGGCAGTTCAAGCTCAAGTTATGTTTCACCCATGCACAGCAGCACATGATAGTGTATATATTTACATACAGAAGTAATATATGAGATTTTCATTCTGACAAAATATGATATACATTGAAATTTTATATTGTTACTTTGAGTCTTCAAGGACTTTTGAAGAATATGTTAGTTGCAGTTGCAGTTGCAGTAAATGGTTTAGTGCCCAAAAGTAAAATTTGTCGATGGAAGGAGAAGAAATCGTCAAAGTCTCCCCCTAAGATTGGGAGTGACAGAAAGAGACTTCTCCCAGCCATTTTTCTGGCTAAGTGTAAAGTTCACAATTCAAGGATTTCAAATAATAGGTACTCTTTTTATTAATATAATAATCTTCAATCATGTATTGATTAGATTCATCTACTTTTTATTTTAATTGAAATTAAATGAGTACTAATTTGGATGTAGGATCGAGAAATTAAAAATTATGGTTTTACTAAGCATTCAATGGTTTAGCAGGAGACTATCACAATGTGACGGTGACATTGAATAACTTTCCTTATTATTAGAGTACTAAAAAATGGCATTTTTTATCATATTTGTTTTCTAAATTTTTAAAATATTCATTTGCGTCTTTTTTTTAAAATAAGTCATAACAATTTTTTTGTATTAATTTTTGTATCGTTTATATATTATCTGACAAAAATTTTAAAATACATTTATAAGCAATCACTTCAGCTAATTTACGAAGTTGTGTCATTGATTCGTTAATTAAGTTAAAAGTTGAAAATAGTATTAATATACTATTAAGGTCTAAGGGCTAAAATAATTTTAATTATAAAGATTAAAGTGATCAACTTTTGAGATATACTATCAAGGTACAAAGACTAAAATAATTTAGAATAAAAAAAAATTAAAGTGAAATAAGTTTAAGTAGATAGATTAAATTAACTTAATTTGCACTTGCTCAATTACTAAATAAAAACAAAAGATTTTTCCTCTTTTTTAAGTATTTGATAATTACATTAACTTTTTAATACACATTCATAAATATTTATTTTCTTCGAATTTTTTTTCTCAAACAAAGATCTCTCCTTGATGAGCTAACATTTTTATAAAGTATACATTCAATATATTAATATTAAGCATCAAATTTAATATTTTTTTATTTTTTCAGTTCAACAACATGTAAGGATGAGGATTCAAACACGACTTTTTGGTCAGGGAGATTATGCCTTAACCAATTGAGCTATGCTCGGTTTGGCCATCAAATTTAGTATTAGATTAACATAAATATTATCATATAGTCAAATCTTTTTGAAATTCATGTGATATTAATCAAACCAAACATATTCCAAAAATAGGAGGAAAAAAAACATTTAATCAAATGAAACACATTGCAAAAAAAAAAAAAAATAGAAAAAAGAAACAAAAAATATCATAAAAATAGAGAGACATAAGTAAAATGCAATTTTTGCTATCTAATTTATTGATGAATGTATAAATCTATTTGAGTTTTCAACAACGTTTCTAATTTTTGTTCTTGAATTGCTAAAATTGACTTCACATTTACCTTCCTATTTCATGTGATATCCCCTAAATATTTATACAACATCAACTATGTTTTGTTTTTGTTTTGATTTGTGTTTTTTTTTTTTTTTTTTTTTTAATTTATGGGAAATAAGCAAATTAAAGAAAAATTAAGATCAAGCCGTCAACTGAGGCCCAATCTGAGATCCAAAACAAGCTGTGAAGAATAGGAAGATGAAGATTCTTCAATGTCTTCCATTGGAGGAGGCAGATTCAAGTCCAAATAACCACAACCTTCTTCCTTCATCACTGAATATGGTTGATGATTTTGATGACTTTGTGCTTCTCCGCTCCACTGATCCTCCGCCGCCGTTCTTCTGTTCTTCACGTTCTTCTGCCTCGCTCTCCGTCCTGGATGCGATCCAAACACTTTCTTGCAACTCGACGGCTCGATGAACCGGCCTAACGCCGCCGCCGTCGTCGTCGTCGTCTCCGATTCTTGGATCTGTCCACAATCATCCGTTTCGGTGACTGCTTCGGTTCGATCGATCGCATTGGGGCCGTTCGCCAGGATGATCAAGCACGCCGCGATTTCATGATCTTCCTCTGTGGTTTCCGACTGCGTAGGGCAAGAAGATCGCCGGAAATTCGGCGGCGGATTGATTCCTCGCCATTGACGCTCCGGATGGCAGCGCATGTGGCCGAACAGAGCCTTCCACGACCAGAACTTCTTCCCGCACTCACTACAGGGCCGAGTGATCTTCGGAGCGGTAGGGTCCGGCTTCTTCCCGTACTTAGGCTTCGCAATGCCGGCGCCGGAACTCGACGGGGAAAGCAGATCGTTATCGGTGGATTTGATCAATCTGGTCCGCTTCCGGCGGGAATTTTGGGCTGCCGCAGTAGAAGAAGCAGCGGCAACAAAAGCAGTCGTGAAATGAAAGAGAGGATCGGAGTGAGTGTCCATAGCGAAGAGATTTGAGAAAATGAGAGAAATTGAAGATGAAGTAAAAGAGTATAAAGAAGGAGGAGGGCTGGTTTTTGTAAGCAACTCTTCATTCAGTTACAGCAGAGAGAAAACAGATTCAGTTATTTGAATTTAAGCGGTTAACACTTTTTTTTTTTTTTTTTTTTTTTTTTGTAAATTCAGTTTTAATATGTTTGCATGTTTATCTTCTTCTTTCACTGTTTTTTTTTTCCTCTTAACTGATTCCATTCACTGTCAAAAAAAAAAAAAAACTGATTCCATTCTTACCTCCTCAGCTTCACATCCTTTCATAATGGCAATTAAAAGGAAAATTTATTGATTTTTTTTTTTTGACTGAGGAAAATTTATTGAATTAGACATTCACTTTTGTAATTTTTTTTTTGTTCAGCAATATGTAGAGATAGGAAATTTGAAACCATAATCTATTGGTCAGATAGATGTTTTTAATTCGTTAAACTATGTTCGATTTGACCAATTTTGTAATCATTGGATGCAGATAAAAAAATTTGCATGTCTTAGAGATAATTATTGGATATGAATTCAAACTATTTTTATAGTTTCTCTCTCATGTCTCTAATGGTGTATGAAAAACTATAGCCACATTATTGTGGCAGTTACTTCCAATAATTTCTTCAATTAAAGACACTTCAAAATAAATTTGCTTAAATTTGTTCACATGAAATTTAAGGGTAGGAAAAAACAAATCTCGAGGACTATAGAAGGTACATTATTTTATGAAAAATATACTTTTTTAGTCCCTAAGTTTTGAGTTTAATTTCCTTTTAATCCCTAGATTTTAAAATGTTGTCTTGCTATCTTTAAGTTTTCCTTATTGCTCACATTTACCCTTGAGTTCTTACGATTGCTCACTTTTTAGCCTTAGTATAGGAGTGTCATTTATTATTATTGTTTTTGCCACATCACTTATATATAAATAATATTTTTATTACGTAAACATTTAAATAATATAAATTAATATTAAATAGACTCATCAACATTCTAAAATGGTCACTTAACCAAGAGTAAACATTAATGAAACTTCAATGGTAAAAGTGTATAACATTTTCAAACTTAGGGAGCAAATTAAAACTAAACTTAAAGTTAAAAGTCAAAAGTGTAATATTTTAAAATTTAGAGACTAGATGAAAACTAAACCTAAGATTCATGGACCAAAAATTTATAACACAAGGAAAAAAAAGGTGAACGGAAGCTTACTACATTTAGTATCATATCATTCAAAGGGCACTGACACTCCAAGTAAATAGACAAATAAAAATGTCAAACCGAGCATAGCTCAATTAGTTAAACCATAATCTTCCTCGACCAAAATATCGTTGGTTCGAATCTCCAGCCCCACATGTTGTTTAACTCCCAAAAAAAAATAGATCATCACAAAATGTATTTTTTCTGCATAGTTAACATATTTTGTGAATGGCATTCTCAAGCTACCCTCATTTAAGTACTAATTAGATGGAAGGATATACTTAAGAGTTAAAGAGTATTGAGAATAAATGCACACCTAGAATAATGATTAAATGGTTAACCATCAAGGAAAGTAGCTTACCATTATAGAGATGTTACAGATATTCATTATGGGAATTAGTTTTGATGGGTCAGCCCATCATCTGATTAGAACTCCTATTTCCTTTTGCCCTTTCATTTGCTGAACCTACCCATGCTGAGATGGAATGGTTAGTTTGGCCTAAAGTTCTTCCCACAAAGTCAGACCCAGCTTGCCAATAGAGACATGCCCTTCATCCAATTTAAGGACTAACCTCACTACTTAAATAGCAGCTATGTACCATCTCAAAGACAGGAACACAAATTCAAAGAGAATACATATTTGGCAGTAAGATTAATAGAAGAAGGATATATATGGAAGTGGAGGGTGAAACCAGTGGGATTTTGTTCCCTTTTTTTCTTCCTGATAACAGTCAAAGACAGTTGCAATCTTTTCTTACAACCTTTACCAAACATATGAGAAATATTATTCGAGGGAGAAAACAGTAGGCAGAATATTACAAGAAACCAGCAAGCACCTGGTTGGTGGCGACTGAGAATTGCTGGTTCTGAGCAAACTGGATGCGACCGTGGTACGGTAGGCTATCTTCGGCCAACGAGAAGAACATGAGGGTGAAAAATAAAAATATGTTAGGACCATACTCTTACGTCTCTGACCCGTCTGGATGAGTCAATAGCGCTTTGATATTCTTCACAGGATTTCCCAGCACATTCAAAACTCCAACTCGCTGCAACTCTTTTGCTGTCATGAAGAAAAGAGGAATTTTATGTTACTTTGATCATATTCTAAAGCAGAAAGAAACTGACTGATGTTTCATAGGTGTTGGATATTTTGATGCCTAACTATGAACTATATGATACAAGGTTGAGCAGAAACGTATGCCTTGGTAGTTGGTATAGACTAAAATAAAAAGATGAAGCTTCAAATTTGTTTTGCGGGAGATAACAAGGAAATAACAATATACAGCATTTTGATATGAATCTAGCCATATATTAAGAATTTGTAAGTGAAAAATTGACGGAAAAGATAGTTAGTTATAGACTTCCTAGCAAGACAAATATCTTAAATTCATTAAATGGCATATCTTTCTTTTATAAGTAATTTTAAATGCTTGTGAAAAAACTAATACTTCCTCATCAAATTAGGTGCTTGACAGTTATCCTTTTTTTCTTCATTATGGTCTAGACATTTCAGTCTTGTAAAAACATAATAGTTCTGAGCCCAAGATTCATGACAAATATGAAAACTTTTCCAACTCAATTTAATAGTTTGACAGTTTAGATACTTCTTTCCATGTTTGCAAGTCAAAACCCAAAAGAGAGGAAGCTTAAAATAATTAGAGATAAAGTTTCAACTATCAAATTAACAATAAACGATCTCACGAAAGTTTGACCATTATGCTACTGAATCACTAAATTACCCAACCTCTGAGCATATCCGATAATGCCACATCCAAGACTTCTTCAGCCCAAAGATCACCATGGCAAGTCAAAAGTTAGAAATATTATGACAATACAGCAGGTCACAATGAACTAAAATAATGGAATCATATGTAAGACTAGTTCTTCCAAGATCACAGAAAAGGAAAGTGAAGCTCAAAAAGCCAAATATCAAACTACCTTCCTCAAGCGAGAGCTGGATGGATCTCTTTTCCAATTCAACTGCATGTCTGCTAAGTTCAACAGATGAAAGCGATCGAAGCACTGATAAAAGTGTAACATTATTCATGGAGTCAATAAGGTTCATTCAAACTATTTCAGCAATAAGATGAAGCACAAATAAATCTTCTTAAATGTTCATACCCTGAAGATAATCGTGTTGGTCTGATTGATCCAGTTTACTCAATAACAACTGCAACTGATGATATCTGTCTTCCCACTGCAAAGTTTTCCATCCTGTAGGGATGCCTAGTGAAGGGACATTAGAAGTTGCAGAATGAAAGTTTGATTCTGCTGTGGCTAAAGTAATGCCACACTTTCCAATGTGATGAGGAATTGAAGGTTTTCCAGATGTATTCATGGGAGAAACCACTGGAAAAGGAGCAAATGCTGGAAAGCAATGATTCTTTAGTTCCTTAACCTGGGATTTGAGATGCACGGTTTCATCTAGTTGACCAAGTTTACTTAGATTTGGATAGTCCGCTTTTATGCTTGTACTATCACAAGGACTATTCTTCCCTATATCAGCATCAGATTTTCTACGGACGTAAACAAGATGCCCATTTGCAGCATTAGAAGTTGAAGGATGGAGATGAGGCGGACTCGCTGGGCAGACTGGTGAGGGTCTCTTGTTACCAGAAACTTTCATGAAGTCACTACTGGGACCTCTTTCCTTCAAAAGAGGGGAGCTTCCAGTACAATTGGAAGCTGTGACCCTATTATCGTTTTGCAACTCCCTTAATGCGGTCTTCTTTGCAGAAATATGCAGCTGCTTTTCATGAGAAGGCACGTCCTTTCCAGAATTTCCATGCCCATATTCACTGAATTTGGAGTCGATGGATTTTTGAACCATCTGAAAAGTTTAAAATTTTGACGAGATACAAAATACATATTTTTGAGAGATCAAATAACAGAAATAAGACAATTTTGATAGTTTTTAGATCGACAATACACATGGATATATAACTATTTAGAAATACATATCATTCACATTAACACCGAAAGATACACAAGGATATACGAACCATAAATGTTAGCTTATGAACAATAAATGTCAGGACATGGATATATCCATTTTGATGGTAGCTTTGAAAAGGAAACATAATTAATGGAAATGCTATCAATTTGAGAAGTAATGTTCCAATTTTGTTAGAACAATTATCTTCAAAAGTCATCCAACCAAATGATCTTTAACAGTAAATTGTTAGACGTCAAACAATATAACAGTAAATTGTTAGATAATAAAATTAAAGACCACAAGAAATATTAAACGTCTAACAGTATACCACATATTGTCCAAAGAGAGTATAGTAGCAGTTCCACATTTCCAACATTATGACAAGAATATATCTTTTCATTTGTAATATAACTTTCAAAATACAATATCATCAAGATATAATGTTAACCTTTGACACTTTAGCAACACTCTAGACAACAACCACTCATTAAGATCAAGGTTTTTGTCGGTATTTATAATTAAGATTTTTCCTTTTGGATGCATTTGGATGGAAGCATCTTTCATTAACCAAAGCCCTAGATTACATTTTGACACAAGTAAACTGAAATGGAGTGCCAAGAGAATTGCTAATCGAAGCCTCTTTAGACACAACACAATGGAGCTGAATTGCAGAGATAAAGGTGAAGTATTCGTAATGACTTGAGAAGCATAAATTGTAAGTATGTTACTTCTTCTATTCGTTTCCAGTTTCTCCTCACTTCTCTTGCGATTAAAATGCGTAAGTGCAGGGTGAAATATGCAGCTTTATCTTTCCGCAAATTATTGCGCAGAAAGGAAAAAAAACACCCATCAAAGTTATCATTTCCCATTCGTTCTAAAATACACGAATTAGCTCAGAGAAAACCTAGACGTCAATACGAAGAAGCAGAAGCAAATTCACAGGAAGTCCTAGAACAGAAGACGAGCTGATCATCTTCTTCATTTCACAATTACACCCTAAACCGCGAACCACTTCGCGAAAAAGAAAATTGGTTGAACCAAATCCAAAGCAAATTACATCAGAAACATTCGCCTTACCTTAGTTCATTGGAACCGCTCCGATGGAGAAGGGTGTGCCATGTGGAATCGGAAGGAAGAAGAAACCTTCACTTCTCGAGGTCATACAGTTTCTTCACTACTCAGACCCTCAAATTACCTTCAAAATGGTTCTATATTTGCTCATCGTAATCAAAATCGGATGCAAAATGTTCAGCCTGCTACAAACTCTGAGCAAATTTAACGAGATGAAGGACGCAAGGCTTAGAGCCTTACAAGAAGACACGTGGAACATAATTTATGGTTCCTCAAGGGCCAAAACTATGAATATGTAAAATTATAAAATTATAAATTAATTACGAGATGCTCGAGTAGGGTGCTTTTAACTCAAGTGATTTATTAGGAAGCATTTGTCAAAACAAGCATAGTTTAACTAATAAAAATATATCTCATTGATTAAGAGGTCATAGATTCGAATCTCCTACTCTAACATATTGTTGAATTAAAAAAAGATTTATTATGAAGTATTTCAAAAACATTTTTTATCATATTTCTATCTCTCTTAAAGTACATTTAGATTCTCATCTCATATTTATAATGTAATATTCTCAATTAAAAGAAGAATTAATTTTGTATAAATTTGTGATCTTGCATTCTATTTGGTCAAGCATCTCGGTATATTTCCTCAATAATTTCATATATTATATGCTAAAATATATTAAATTTGTCCTAATTGTCAAGTTTTAGATCTAGCTATAATTGAACATAGTATCATAATACAACTTTTGATTTAACTTTTCAACGTTATTTTCTCCTCAATTTGT
>JAOANK020000013.1:5333651-5344249 GCA_026257165.2 Telfairia occidentalis
TAAACTTTCATAGGGTTGTGCCTTTTTATTTCACCATTTATATACTCATGAACTTCGACAATTTTTTTTAGCAATATTTCAATATGCTTAATCAATTCCTGATAAGTTTTTATCGAAATTATATTCACAAAATTTTAAAAGAAATCATCTCAACCAAATTTGAGTAAGTTTGTCAACATCAACTCACTGATTTAAAACATATTTTTCATTCTTTGAATTTGGAAGTTCAAATCTTAAAAGATAATGATAAGTTTGTCTCAAATAACAATTATTTTCACCGCCAAGATAAATATAATTTAACTGATGATTAAGACATGTATTTCGATCAAAAGTTCATGGATTCAAATTCCAACTAAATAAAACAACTATTTTCATCTATGATTATTTGATTAAACGTTAATTAAACAATAATGAATTTTTAACTTCATGTTGGTTTGTTTTACATAATTATATAATAATTCTTAAATAAAAGGAAATGCATGAATATTGTAGCAAAAAACTACTAGATTGTAGTGGAAAAAAGTACCAAAAATGTGAAAAGTTGGAATATTATACAACATTTTATTATAGTTTATCATATAGATAATGAAGAAACTTGAGAATAACATTTTCAAACACATGTATCAATTCTTTATGAAGATATTTAATGTTATTTTATAATTGAAAAAAATATATATTTTATAATTAATGTTATTAGTAATTTTGTTCTTCAAGTTTACATATACTTGAAATTATTTAATTTAATTTTTACACAAAATTAATTATTTAGTATAAATCAATAAGTTCATCATATTCATTTAAATATATGACCAAATAAATTAGAAATATCATGTGTGTAGCACATGTTAAAGTCTAATAATTCTAAAACGTGACTAATTTAACTAAAGGGTAAAATACACTTTTAGTCATTGAGTTTGAGGATAAAATTCTACTTGTCCCTAAGTTTCAAAAACTGACACTTTAGTCTCTAATCTTTAGATTATAGTTCTAAGGTCCCTAGAGTCAAACTATGACTCATGTAATGATGATGTGGCAAGTTAGAAGGACCAAGTGACATGCTTATGTATTAATTTTTAATGATTTGACCAAATAAAAATTTTATTAAACAATAAAATACAAAAAACATATCAATAAAATAAAAAACAAAAAAAAAAGATAATATCGTTCTTCTTCTTATTTTCTAATTTTAAGATACATTCCCTAAACAAAAAAAATCCAAAAAAAATTGCTTTCTTTCTTCTTCTTCCTCTCCCATTTGATAGATTACGATAGAAAAACACCTTAGATTAATTTTTTTTCATTTCCCAAATTTCAAAGATAAAATTTTTTAAATTTTAGGGCGTTGTGGAGGAGATTAAAAATGAGACTTTCAGATTTTACGAACAAGATACCCAATTGAAGAAGCACAGTCAAGAAATCATTGTCGCCATGTTTGGTTGTGTTTAAAGTGAGTTCCGGCTGTGGACATGGTGGATAATAATGGACCGAACGGCTAAACCCTTGTCCCATTCAATGTCGCAAATCAACGAATTACCGTCAAACTTGAGACAAATCTTGTGGGTTGGGAAAATTAGGGGCCAAGAAACAGAGGAATGTGTCCCTCCAATTAGCGGCTGGTGCGATAAAGAGATCGAAATTACTATTGTAAACCATGGGTTTTGTGTTGTGGTGTGTAGTATTGCTTCTTCAATTGGTATCTTAGTTCATAAAATTTGTGAGTCTCATTTTTAATCTCCTCTACAACTCCCTAAAATTTCAAAAATTTTATCTTTGAAATTTGGAAAATAGAAAAAAATTAATTCATGGTGTGTCAAAAATGGGCTATCTCAAGAGGAAAATGAAGGGGAAGAAGGACAAGCAAGAGGAAGAAGGAGAAGGAAGAAAACAATTTTTTATACGTTTTTGTTTACGGAATGAATCTTAAAATTAGAAAAGAAGAAGACTAATAACAAGATTATTTTTTTGTATTTATTTTATTTTATTGATATATATTTTTTTGTTTTATCGTTTAATACAATTTTTATTTGGCCACATCATTTAAAATTAATACATAAGCATATCACTTGGTCTTCTAAATTGTCACTTCAGCATTTCATAAGTCATAGTTTGACTCTAGAAACTTTTAAAACTATTTTCTAAAAGTTAGAAACTAAAGTGTCAGTTTTTGAAATTTAGGGATCAAATAGAATTCTATCCTTAAACTCAAGGACTAAAAATGTATTTTACCATTAACTAAATGTTACAATCATATAGTGGAATATATTCGTTGCTCTCTTTACCTACCTCTCTTCCAAAAAATTACTAATTAAGAATTCAAGATTTTTCCACAACACAACTTTGAAGCGGAGTTTGATTCACACGATGATTAATTTTTTGAAAAAGACATGATGATTAATTAATACGTCGTGATGTTTTTTTTTTTTGTTTGTTTTTTTTTAATGGTTAATACGTCGCGATGTTACCTTTGCCAAAAGAAAAAACGAAATATCAATTTTACTTGATGAATAGTCCACAGACCACAATATTGAAGACGTTCATACTTCATATAGTTTCACTCATAACCAGTGCAACGGGAAAATGTTACTTTCATGCAACCGAAAATTAATTTATATTTGATATTTGGCAACAACTCGAATTGTTTTCCACGTTTTTATTTTCATTCTTATGCAAAGTCCAACCAAAAAATGTAAATTCAATCGTAGCTTAGTGAATAATGCATGTAACATTTTTAAAATTAATGGTTCAATCATCCATCTTTCAATTGTTGAAAAAAAAAATCAATTCTACCTCTAAACTTGTCAAGGTATCTATTTTCACCATAAAATTTCAATTTCATCAAATTGTACCTTATACTTAGATAACTGTAGCCAATTTTTACCCTTTATTCAATTTTGGTTCATTCACCCCTTGATTTGAATGAAAAATGTAAAAATTTCAAAAAAAAAACCTGTTAATTTAATGAAAATCAAGTTCCGCACAAATTAACTTTGATTACTGCACAAAATCCATAATTAGATAACTCTGCCAAAACAAATAAATTTCAACAAAAAATCTGCTCTAATGTCGTTCTTATGTTTACATCCTATCAATTTCATATAAAAAGCAAGTTTTGTAATTTATTTTGAAGCACATGAGAATATTTTTTCAACGATTCTTCAAACCAAAATCCATCATAAGATAAAAATTGCAACACGTTTTAAAGTTTAAGGTAAGATTGAAACATTTCTCAAAGTTAGTTATAATTTAATGAAATTGAAAGTTTAAGGTAAAAATTTATAACAAGTGTTAAGTTTAGGGTTATATTTTATCTTTTTCCAACCAAAAAAAAAAAAAAACCAACATAAAATACAGGAAATTATTATTATTTTTAGATGTCTTGTGAATAAAACCCTAGAACAAAAGAATGGGACATTTGGTATAATTTCCAATTTTTGCTAGATCATGGGCCTGCCTCTCATATTTTTAACGGGCTGGATCCGAAAGGAGATATTCCTCGAAATCAAAAGTAATTGTGGGCCACTAATTAAACTCGAAATAAGGTTTGATCGAGGGCATTCCGCATTATGATAGTGTTTGAAAACCAATTAATTATTATTTTTTTTTTTTTTTTGGAGAAAGAACCAATTAAAATTTAGAAAAGAAAGAGTGAGAAATAAAATAATTCTAAAAACAGTAGATGAAGTTTATTCTTATTAATTTTTTGGACAAATTACATTTTCTTTTATCAACTCATGTATCTATTTAAACCTTAATTTTTTAAAAAAAGAAAAATCTAGATGATTCCTAACGTAAGTTTTCAAATTAACTAAAAGTAGTACTAAAAAGAAAAAACTCAAAGTTAATTGGACTTCATCAAAATTATAATATTAACTAAGTTAGAATTATATGCTTCTCATTTTAAATTCTTAAACTTTAAAATGGTTCCAAACAATATCCTTGAGAGTGTTTCCATTAAAATTATGGATTGAAATTAAAGTAGTGACTAATGAGCTAAAATTAGAAGGCATACAATTCATCATTTACAACATCATTCACGTAAATTAACGTGACAGTTGATGTGTAAAAATTGATTATATGAATGATGTTAATGATTTCTTTTGATATGAAATGAGTGGAAACAATGGCCTTAATATTTTATATAGTTGAAATTGAATCGTAAATATCTTTTTATTTTTATAATGAGGCGATCTCCTAATAAGTACTATTCATTATTGACTGATATTATCACCATGTGACTATTTTCTAATAATGCCAAAAGAATAGCTCAAGTAATAATTAAAGATATATTTCATTGACCAATATGTCATAGGTTCAAATTTCTCCACACGTATATATTGTTGAAGTCAAAAAAGACTATCTTCTAATAATACTTATTAGTTATTGTTAAAATTAGTTGATAACAAAATGATACACATTAGAGATTAAATAAAAATCTTTATAAAACGTTGAAGTTAAAAATAAGCGTAGATTTCTTTTTTTTTTTAAAAGCTCAAACAACTGTGAACTCGTCCAGTTAATAGAAGGGAGACTCAACTAATTTTCTTATCGAAAACCAATAGAAGGAAACTGGGCATTAATTCATAATTCATTGGGGCCGTATTCAACCTCACTAACTTTATGATAACGAACATCAAATTACCATCTTATCTTCCACTTTGAATGAAAATTATATTGATTTGAAATGATAAGACAAAAGTATTCAAAGTTACAACCGATGTCATTGAATATAGCGAAGGAGAGTCGAGTCAGAGCCAACCGATCTACAGCTGCATTGCATAATCAGTCAGTTTCATCTCAAAACGATGAGTTTTGGAGGGGAAAGCAAGACAGACAGCTACAGACATTGCAAATACTAAACCTCGTAACGGTAAAACTTAATTTTACAACCTGGACTCTCCCAGCATGCCGCCTCTTTTTTCACTAAAAACATCCATAAACTCCAAAAAACCTCAGTTTTGTTCTGTTGCTTTGCGGTTTCCGTTTCCATGATTATGCCGAGATAACGACCACCCTCACAGACAAAACAGCATTTTCGACTGGTCTCTTCATATGTACTAACTAGTGTTGGAGAAAACAATGAAAGAGGTTCCGAGGAACAAGTGTTCGCTCTGTTTTCGACCCGCCGTTGACATGGGAACGGTCCTCGAGACGAAAACTACTCCCCTCCATTCCTCTGCTACTGCTACTGCTACTGCTACTGCTATCCCCACTTTGGCGGCCTATCTTCACCTGGAAGACGACCAAATCAGAACTTCGACACCACCCCAACATTGTCGGTGCTCCACCATTTCTCAAGCGCCAAAGCGAACTCTTTCTCGGACGGTCAGAGCCGTCATGTTTGGGACAATTCTGGTCAGAAGTTAATTTTGGCGTCGTTTGGTTACTTTTATTGTTCCTTTATTTTTTTTTTTTAATAACCGCACCAACACAACACAACACTTTGTTCTATTGTTCTGTTTTAGATCAAAAGTGTTCGTGAGAGAAAAAACTATCTACAGCAGAAATCTGATCGAAAGAAACGCAATTTATCGCTGGATTCTGGAATTTTCCCACCAAAAAAAGATAAGGAGTCGGTAAACAGAGAATCCGGCGGAAGCCATCAAGAAAGCAGAGAAAACCAATTAGTTTCCGTGTATTCTCTTCCATCTGGGTCATCGGAACCCGTAATTTCGAATAAAATAACTGGTGGGAGTGGAATCAGAATCGGTGGCGTGAGGCGGAGAAACGCCGAAAGGAGGAGTTTCTATGCATTCAATTCGGGCGTTGGATTGGTTGTGGTGAGCCTGGGAGTGACAGTGATGAAGGGCAGAGTATTTGCCATTTTCATCACATCAATATGGGTCTACTTTTTTGCCTGGATGCACATGGAGATGGAGGATCGCTGTCACTGGCTGAAGAAGAAAATCAATAAAATTTGCCAGTAACAGAGTGATCGGCACCTTGAGGATCAGTGGCTGTCTCAATCGGAGGGCTCAGCGTGCATGATGTAGATAGAAAGATGAAAAAAACAGAGCAACAAGGCATTAAATCTTTGACGTGAAAAATCTCTATTACGTGTTCTCTCAACTCTTGCAAAAGGACTGCCTTTTCTGTTCCTTTGCTCCTCTTACATTTTTCTGCACTGCAACTCACAAAGCTCGTGTTCCAATTATTTTGGAAGCTTTAATTAAGCGAGGTTTTTATATAATTCTCAAGTTAATCAATCACTTGGGTTGTGAAAATCTCAATTGTAATGTTGTAATCTTGCCTTTTCAAAAGGAAAAAATGTTGTAATCTTCTGTCAATGGCCAGTCGGGCCTCTATTTATATATGAAAATAATTAATTTACTTACTAGAACTTGCAATTCGAGGAGTAATCAGTAACGTTTTGATGAAGACCACGTGATAGGAAAATAGCATTAATATATAAAAGAAAATGGTTTACTTATAACAAAGTCCAAGTATAGTTTCCGGGCTTCATTTGACCCATCAATATGGTTATAGAAATTTTTGGACAAAGGCCGATTTACAATTGTAATCTTCTGTCAATGGCCAATCGGGCCTCTATTTATATGTGAAAATAATTAATTTACTTACTCGAACTTGCAATTCAAGGGGTGATCAGTAACGTTTTGTTGAAGACCACTTGATTTGAAAATAGCATTAATATATAAAAGAAAATTGTTTCCTTGTAACAATGTCCAAGCATAGTTTTCGGGCTTCATTTGGCCTATCAGTATAGTTGTAAAAATTTCTAGACAAAGACTGATTTACAATTGTTGGTTCAACTGGTGGAGAAGAAGGGAGAATCTTTTCACTGTACAGTCCGATTCTAGAGGAAATCAATTTATTAAGTACTGAACTTGCTTTAAAAGAACTCTTTTATATTCTAAGGATCCGAAATGGACCAGTCCATGTGATTGCAACCTAGACTTTAACGCTGTGGAACATGTATTTGGTAGATAACTCTGCACAATGGCTAGCATCTCTTTTGAGAGATGATTTTTCTCATGTAGCCCAATTGGGTATTTGATTATGAATAAAGTTCTTTTTTATCAAAAAAAAAAAACAACAACAACAACAACAATTTAATTTGTGCCGAAGAATCCTCATAGCAAATAAAATTGACAAAATTGATTTCACAAAAGAAAAAAATTGTGGGCCAGTAGATAACCCAAATCGGAATTGCCCTTCTTGGGATCCATATCACAGTGGTTTATTGGAGGCCCATATCCGAAGCTCTTCACGAACTGCGAGCGAGAGTGCTCTGCAGTTTGAAGCCGGTGGGTTTAACGATGGCTACCAAGCTGCTTCCACTGCGTGAGCTTTCAAGGATACTGAAGCTGCCGGCTTGTTCTTCTTCTTCCTCCTCTTTCAGGAAGTATTCACATCTTCTAGAAGCTTCAAGACTTCTCCTCGATCTCTCCGATAATGTTCATCAATTTCACCCTCCGTCTTTTTCTCGAACCTTCTGCTCCCGCCCTCTGGATTTCGTCCAAGATGATTGTCGAGGCCCGGCCACGATAGATTATAGGTAACTTGTTCCTTTTTTTCCCCTTTTTTCTCAAACTTTTTGAAGAAGAAATGGAGCTTTGTACGTTCCGCCCCCTTCCCCCATTTTTTTTTTTTTTTTTGCAATTTTTGAAGCTTTTTCAATTTGGTAATTGTTTTAGGTCTACTTGATTTGCGAATTTTTTGGTTCATTATTTCCAATTGCTTTCTCTTGTCTGATTTTTAACGAAACCAAAAGTGGCTTCGTGTTCCTTCAACGAACTGTTGTGGATGTCTTCGTGCTTCATGCTTGCTAATTGAATTCACCATCTTCAGTTCAATTGCCCTTGGTTGAACAAATTACAATTGCTATAAATGGGGCTTTCTTTGAGCGTCGATATAATAGTTGAATGCATTTGGTAGAGAGGGGCTTAAGTGGTCTTGGCTAATGTTTGCTGCAGTTCTCTGATGCAGGAGGGAGAGTTTCATGGACTAGCTGATTCCACAATTCATGGACTGCAAGAGAAATTAGAGGTAATTGTGTATGGATGAAGTGACAATTTTTTGCCCTTGATTTTATCTTATCCACTAAAGGGTAAGTAACAACGTATATTTTTCATATACATATTTCGGAATTGCTGTTAAAATTATGTTAACTTCAGGAATATGGCGATGATCTTCAAATTGATGGTTTTGACGTGGACTATGGGGTGAGAATGACTAAGCAGTTCTAAAATTTGTTAATTTCATCTCATATGAATGGATGATGTTTAATTTTATCCAATTTTCATTACGCAGAATGAGGTACTGACCTTAAGGCTCGGCGATCTTGGCACTTACGTCTTGAATAAACAAACGCCAAATAGACAAATTTGGCTTTCTTCCCCTGTGAGGTATGAATTATGCTTCACTGGTGACTCGTTTTCCAGTTGATTACAATCTAAATTGTTTGTCCTTTCCATTTGTTTCAAAGATCATTTCCGACCTTGTCCCTGTTTCCATTTCCTGAAAAGGTTTAGCGCTTCAACGTCTTTAGGAAAGTGGAATTTGTTTAGTCCATATAACATTTTCTCATTTACAAGGGCATGCCTCATAGCCCCTAGATGTCTTCAAATTCAATTAACGCAAAAGAGCATTCAATTGAATGAGAGGTTATTTTGATTTGGTCCTGAAACGAGGAACTCAAATAAAGAGGTTGGTTATTCATATATTTAGGCATCATGGACAACTTTGTGACAACCAGGGTTATGTTCTTCCTTGCAGTGGTCCGTCCAGGTTTGATTGGGATCAGGACTCTCAGGCTTGGATTTATAGGCGGAACAAAGCAAACCTGTTGAGACTTTTAGAAACTGAATTGGCACAGCTCTGTGGTGAGCCAATTCATCTTTCTTGAGCCTTTTCAAATAACTTGGATGGTTAGATTATTCTGAAGCATTTAGAGATATATTTTATGCAGCTCCTTCAGTTTGGTTCACGTTCTTAATTATGCCCAGAGCCCCCTTCTTTGTTCTCGTTTTCCATTCTACCTATTGGCATATTATAGGCACTATGTTCTAATTTCTAGTGTTTCAAGTATAACTATTTATGGTTTATCAAAGCATAATTTAACCGGTCAAGATATAAATAATCTTTTACGAGGTTAGAGATTCGAATTCTCACTCTTAGTTTGAACCCAAATATTGCTTAATTTAACTGGTCAAGATATAAATAATCTTTTAAGAGGTTAGAGAGTCGAACTCCCACCTTTGGTTTGAACTCAAATATTTGTATGGAGATACACATCCACCCTCTATGATAATTTAGGTGAGAAGGCAGTAGCATTTAATGAAACTGATAATGTGATGAGAACTTTTTGATATCTAGATATTAGTTAGGTTTGGGGAAAAGTTGCAGAACACAAGTACTGCACACGTGAGTTCATGCAGGGGTCGTACCGACGAAACATAACATTCACGACAAGGATTTCGTCCAATTTGGAAGCATGATTTGCTTGCCTCTTTGATTGGGGTGAGAACTAGGTCAAAATGAAATCGAATACCAAAAGCTTACCGAACTTGATAAGTCGATTACCCGTGGCGAACAACAATGTCGTGGGACACTCCCAAGCATTAGAGATCTGGAATGAGAGAGAAGAGCTGGTTGATCACAATGAAATAATAAGCAATGATTGTAGCTTAATAGAACTTAAATGTGTGGCTGTAGGGTTCGCTTTTATGTCCTAGTGTAGCTTTTATGCTCAGCTCCAGCAGTGACCCTGCTTCTCTTCCAATTCCTAAGCAGCCGGCTTTCATTGATTAAAAAAATAAAATAAAAAAATCAACTCCTAGTTCTTCTGCAACTTCTTCATCAGGCTTTAGGCAAGAAATAATCGGTGGTTGTAGCTTAATTGAACCTCGTTAACCAAGATTTACCCATTCTTTTCCAACGAAAATAAATTGTCCTTGATTAACGCTCTTAGTTGCTTTCAAATACACTGATTTTCTATTAAGTTTGTTTAGAGTAGAAATATAAATCACCTCTGAAATTTTGAACTAAGTTATCAATTTAATTAATTATGCATTTTTTTAACGAAATGTGGACATAATTCTTATTAGATTGTAAAAATAAAAACAAGCTTTTGTTTTTTAGAATGGTGATAGATCTCAGCAATGTGTTAAATAATCGAACTGACATTTCAGCTAATTAGTACTTTAAAAAAAAACATTTGAGGTAATTACGCTGTTTGGCTTAGACATCTTTTATTTATGAAAGTAAAACAGAGTTCGGATTTAAAAACTCGGCCACATCTTCATCTCACAGACGTATACTTTCTCAGGAATAGCCGAACACGGCCTCTTGCCAACCGTTTCCGTATTGAGAAAATCCGATGTTTCGTACGAAATTACTTGCCTTAATTATTTAGTTTCTATAATTCTATCATTTTTAATTAAGTCTTTAGGATTTGGACTTAATTTCAATTTGGTTCTATAGTTTTAGTTTAGTTTATTATAGTTTTAAAAGTTTCAATTTATTTCTTATGATTTAGTTATACTGTTGTCACAAATTAATATTGACAATTTTTTTTACCACGTGGCAATATTTTATTTAGGTAGTAGTGTTACTTGAACCTATTATAATCAAGGACCGAA
>JAOANK020000013.1:5361198-5373940 GCA_026257165.2 Telfairia occidentalis
AATACATTTTCAAGCAAAATGAATCTATCTCTGAAAAACAACTTCATGTCTCCCACTGCTTGGCTAAGATGAGCTCCAATTGAATATTTTGAAAGAATTAGACTATTTTGAAACAAGTGTATAATTAATCCTTTAAATTTTGTTCTATTAAAAACAAATTTTTATATAAAATTATATTATTATTATTATTATTTTAATTATAAGGAGAATGATAATAACTAATAAGTTGCATCTATTTTTTTTAGTTCAATAAGTTTGGGGATTCAAACCAACAAACTTTTGGTTAGGTTAATATGCCTTAATTTTTTTTTTTTTGAAGCATGTCTTACTCAGTTATACTATTATTTCTTTAATGTTTATTTATTATTATTATTATTTAATGTCTCTGTTTATTATATATATATATATAACAATTTTTGCATACTAAATATAATTAATGGTTCACATGCTTAAATTTTTTTAATTGAACAATATGTGAGGATATAAAGATTTGAACTCACAACTTTTTTTTAGATCAAATTAATGGTTACAATATTCAAACAAAAAAAAATGTAGGTTGAGATGTCGATCTTAGAATAAGTTGATGTGCTCGAATTGACATTATTGGTAAATTTCTCATTATTAAGTCACATACTATTGACGATCAAAGTAAGAATTATGTTAGACATAATAAAAATAATTGATTAAAAAATCGTGTTAATAAGTAATTGATTTAATCTAGATACACTATTTTGATAACCATCTTCCATTTAGGCCGGCATTCCATCCGGGGGCTGCTCGTCTCCCCAAAGTGGCAACTTCCTAATTAGAACACTCTTTGGGTAGAATCTTTCACCTTTTGCTAATTAAGAGTTTAATGGTAAAATATAATTCTTTAAACTTCAAGCCCAAATTAGAAGCAGGAAATAAATATTATAGGCAAAATAATTAAAACTTGTCTTCAAGAAACTCACAAACGTGTCTCTACTCTTCATATATTGAAGTGAAAAAAACAGACAAAATTGCATTGCGGAAAAGAATGCATTTATTCATTAGATTATTGAGATGTAATTTGAGTAATCACCGCCTAAGCATACCCCATTTTTCTTGTGTATGGAGATATCTACCTAATTTGTATATTGTATTGTACATGAATGCTTCTGAGCCAACTATCAAAATCAATGGGAAAAGAAGTCATGTGATGGATGCTTCTTCATGTTGCGGTTGTTGTAGCTGCTGCGTTTTCATTTGAACAATAGCACATTTTAAACTCAACTCTTCCATCTGCCATGAAAGAAACAAGAGAATGAACAAGTAGAAACACTAAAACGCGAGAGAAAACAGATATAGGAGAAAGAGTATGGGCACTTCTTCAGACCTCTAATGCTGATATGGTTTTGTGAAGTTCAAATATCTCCTCCAAAAGCAATCTTTCTTGTATGACCACTTTGGCCAATTCTGAGAGCAAGGAAGCAGCTTCTTTGGCCTGTATGAATCACAACTCATTTAGAGAAATCTAGTATGAGACCTTGCTGCAGAAATGTATTATGAGGCCTTTACCGGTGGCTCGTATGTAGTCATCATCGTCTTGATAGAGATTGCAAGATCAGAAGCTTGTCTGAATGCCATGGAGATTGTTTGAGCGTCAATCTGTATGTATTGAATAGCAGTGATTTAGAATTTTCACTTCAACAACAAGAGAGAATTCAAGTTGCTTTTACCTTTGCCCCTTCAACGAGTGGCACCCTGCAGATAGCAGAATGTAGACAATCTTTGGTCGTTGAAAGTGCAGTTGAGTGCTGTCTTTCCATATCTCCCCAGGTTTCCAATGGCTTCAGCTGCCAAAAAAGTACCAATTAATTTTTATAGCTGTATTAGAAAGTGTTGGGAGTTTTCACTTCACTCACTTGAGAAAGGAGAATGAAATTCAACTTGAATTGGAGCTTTTCTTTCTGGAGCTGCAGCTTCTTCTGTTGCACAGACTGCTGCAACTCTGCAATGTCATTCCAAGCATTTGCCAAATTTTTCTGCAAAGTTCCCAAAGAAGAAGCCCCTGTTGTTAGATTATAGCCAACACCCCTCATGATATCTAAATCATTAAATGATCTGTACCTCTACTGAAATAGCCAAGTTTTCACTCGCAGCAAGAGCTTTAGCGTTCGCAAAACGCCACTGCACCAATCGATTATGGAGCATTCTAAGTTGATGAACATTATCTGAAATTCCAGGCCCAACAGGGGATGTGGTGGAAACCGAAGCTTTTCTGCTCTTGAAAAAGTCCAGTCCCAAGTTGAGCAACTTCTCCATCCCCGTTGCGCCTTTAGAGGGAGTTCTTACAGGTTTTAAACTCGAAAACGACATCGGCTTTTCTTTGTTCTCCACCGACATCGGCGGCGAACCTGACCGTCCGGGCGATAATGCCCACTGCGACATTGAACTCCCGAGCCCTGAAATTGAATTAGCTCGTTGGATTGCGTTTTTTGCAGAAGTTTTCTTTGCTGTTGGCGAACCCTCCAATGAAACAGGATTCGGAAGGCTTGAATCGGAAGACCCTCTTTGAGGCCTTCGTGCTACATCATTCAGGTACTTGGAAGGAACCATTATGCCTGATTTCCGGCAGATTATGGTCGGAGTTTTCACCGACATCGGAGACCCGATGTCGCTGTAATCGGGCTCTAACTCAGAACTGTTCCTTAAATCGTCCGATCTCCATCTTGACGATCTTCCAAACAGAGCATTCTCATCCACTGACAATCTCCCAGATTCCGAATTCTGTACCGGCAATTTCGACGACGAAGAGCTTACATATTTCCCCTGTACTTTCCCGCAATATCTCAAAGAAGCCCCAGTAACGGGTCTATCATTTTCTTTGGCGCATTCTCCTTCAGGCTCGAGGTTAGTCAACTCTTTCGAACCTCTCTGTTTGTCGATTGACGGATTCGTGCTAGCAGTAGATTTTTGGTCCTTCAATCGCTCATTTCCGAGATGATCAGCCAGAGTGTCGAATTTCTTAGAAGAAGACGACGAAGAAGCTGGCCAAAGTCCTTGAACGAATAAGGAGCCTTGTTGGTTCCGGTGTTTCCGAGAATCGAAGGAACTGCATCTTGATTTCCGGTGAGTGGGCGAAAGAGCTTGATTGGGAGACGACGAGGGTGCGGTGGTGTCAGCGGCAGAGGCCGGCGAGAGAAACCGCGAACTTACTTCACGGGACTTCACCCTCCTTGCTCTCTGCAAGTGATCGGAAACCACTGCGTCATTGTCATTCCTCATCGTTTCATGAACACTGCCTTCTCTCGACTTCTCTTCCACAACAGAACAACAAGAAGCAGAGGGGTCGCCAAAGTAAAACGGAAAATTTTCAAAATTTTTATTTTTTGTTTTCAGAAAATCGAGAGAGAGAGAAGGAAAAGGGAGTTAGTTACAAAGGAAAAATCAGTTGACAAAATGGGATATATCGTTTTCTCTTCCTTGAGGATTCCGTCAAAAAGGAAAAAAAGAATGTTCAATTGGAGGAGAGAGAGAGAGAGAGGACGTAATATGAGAGGAGATCGCAACAAAATGGAGACGGTTAGAATTTTGAATTTATTAGGGGATACATAAGAGAATCATGAAGCTTCTTCGTAACATTTTTTTTTTTTACCCTGCCGGCTTCTGGACTTGTTCAGTGGGCTACGCTACGTGGGTGTGCGACACCTGTCATATACATAAATATGGAAATGGAAGCTTATGATGTAACGAGAGAGACGCTAAGATTTGAATGGACCATCATATGAGTATTATGAGGTGTTAGCGTAAACACCTTCATTTTAAAAACACTTTTTGGTTCATCTCCTCACTCCTCAGGGCTTTATCTTCAGTGCAAAGTCATCGTTCGCTTGTTTCTTTTTGACTTTGCCGTGGTATTTTTAAGTTGACATCAATGGATATTACAAATTTCACAATATGCTAAAAGGTGAATCAAAGGGTGCATTTCAAAGCATTATAATTAGATGTAAAAGTTCTTGAGAATTTGATCGGGAGAACTCACAAATCTTTATAAAGCATTATTTAAAACGATCGTCCTTATAACATACCTATCAATGGACAAATATCGCAAAAGTGTAGTACTTTACCAATTGAACTAAACAATTGCAAGTATTGTTATCGATATCGATATATCAGCTTAATATTTTCATCCTTGCTTGCCAAAGAAAACGCCATGGCACCACAATCTTTTGGCCTCGTTTCATAATGATTTAATCTTCACGAATTCAATTCATTTAGACCTCGGTATATCAGGAAGTTTGTGAGACCTCAACATATTGTAAATTTGTAATCATGTAGAGACAATGAGTAAAAGACTAACGAGTCAAAGACTAAGCGGAGAAATGAGTGAAAGTGCGAAACAGTCAAATTTCAAAAAGGGAATGAAAAATACGTCCATCAGTACATTAATAACAAGGAGTGCGAACTTCCCAAGAACTAAACTTCCAAATTCAAATACGTCAAGTTAGGATGCCTATCTCTGGGGAGCATGACTGCAACAAAGATCGAATCAATTGATGTTAATGGCAGAACAAAAATGGTTTACTGTTGTTCACTCTAAGCCATGAGGACAGAAATTGTCGTCAAAACATCGGGGCAACCATCTATTATCAGGAATCCGTGCTATAACAGGAAACTGAAGATTCAAATATTCATGTCACAGTCATTCGCCATGCTTGATTTTGTGATAAAATGGCAAGTCCAAGCACCATGTCCCCCAAAATTTTCTGATACTCTTAAACAACAATCTTCATAGGGGAAGACAAATTTATGTCCATCAATGGAAATTGCAGCTCTGTAATAGAGGGTGAGTATAATCAACGTATTTCTCCCAAAGAGGCTTGTACTTCTCTATCCCAATCTTAAGCCACGGCTTTGAGTTACCATTAAAGTGAAGCACGGCCCCCTTCTCAATCAACTGAGGATCGACATTTGTGTAGCCCAATCCTAACACATGCCACGAGGGATCCAACGGTTCTGTCAACCCATAGAATGTAAGCAGTCCAGGCGGCAGTGTACCAAGTTTCCATAGTGTCCGGTCTACGTTCTTTTCCTGCCAATAATGGTAAATGCCGGTTACATTTCTCTTCCTCCACTCTACCAAATCGAAAACATTCATTCCGAATGCCCATCCACACGCATCAGGATCAAAATGTTCCCTGATAAGGGGGTGGGAGTAATTTAAGTACTTATGATATCTGTGAAAGGTCTCCATGCACGTCTCAACGGCTCCATTTACGTTACCATTTAAATCAATGCTGAAAAGGCCAGAAAGATCTCTCTGAACCACAACATCATCATCAAGAAATACCACTTTTTTCAGCGCAGGAAAAACTTCGGGAATATAAAACCTGAGATGGTTGAGCATTGAAAGATATTTGGGATTTCGAAACTTGATGGGAGTCCGACCATCGCCACCACTACCTGAAAAATAATAGTTCTGAGTATCTGAGTCTTGGAGTTGCTTGAGTACTGGGACATAAGAAGCATTTAACCAGCTAAAATCCTCAAACTTTTGAACATCGACAGTCACCCTTCTAAAACTGTTCATCGAAAACCAGGCCTTCATCGCTGCATAATTGACCTCATCAGTTACAAGATGGAAAACAATATTATCAGGATTTTTTGAATTCAAAGCAGTCGAGTTGACAACAACTGAAGTGGCCAGGATGTTATCAGAGAATACACAGAAATGATAGAGATCATTATCCTTATGTTTCATATCTATTTGCTTCTTTTCATTGAGCTTCCTCTGTATGTTTAAATTTCTGAACCATTCAGTGGTCAAGCGAACACCAAGGCAGTACAGACTTTTGGGGACTTCTTCAGCAGCAATTTGTCCATATTTTGAACTTTTGTCACTAACTGAACTCATTTGTTCGTCAAGAGTCTGAATTTTAGCCTTCAGCCTCATGATCATGGTTGCACTATCATAATGAAGTTGCTGGGCTTGGTAGAGCAACAGTGCCATATCACGTATTGCAGTTTCTGCTTCTGTAATTCTCAGAGGTACTCTCCTTGTTGCAGCATTTGAAAGGAGGATTTGTGAATTGCGGATTTGGGCACTTAATTCCCAAGCAAATTGAAGATTGCTGCTCTCTTTTGCAATCACAACAAATGCTTTTGCAAGAGAAATTTGGTCACTGAGTTGCCGGGCAATAGAGCTGGGGTTCAACATTTCTTCAGTAATGTTGAGGCCTTCCATTATTCTGTCATGTCTATATGATCTCTACATAATGATGCCAAAAAATAATAAAATTTAGCAAATGGTTACAGTAGCAGTACCAGTTCAAAAGCCTAACTAAAGCCATACATTATACACAATGGGAAAATAAGGCACTGCTCAATGAAGGAAGCATATTATTCTAATATCTTCCCAGACTATTATTTCATCCGTGTGTGTGTGTGACTTGATGAAAATCCATTGCGCCTACCTATTGGCTATGTAGCTTGTATTTCAAAGTTATGGTCGTGCAAATATGAACTTAATTAACACTCAAGATGCCGCATGGAAATACGGACTACGTTAGTGTTAAAAGCAAGTAAGATTGTCAGAAGGAAATAGTTATAAATAAAGTTAGGGGTAGAGGAAATTAAACAATTTTATAGGTTTTTTTGTGCCTGAACTTGCTCGAGAGAAAGGTATACAAGCACCCTCAATTCACTGGGGATTGTATTTTATTGTACTTCTTCCATGGCAATATCAATTTCTTGAAGTTCCATGTATTGGTTCCTACCACTTGGTCCCAAATTTTACTTGCTATTCTTTCAATGTTCCAAGTAAACCGTCAACTAGCTTCAAAGCCAGATGATCGAATACATGGGGCCAAATATGAAGCTACTTAAAAACAGATCACGAAGGAAAAACATAAAGATGTAAGACAACGCAAAGTTAGATCATAGATGGCATTTCAATTTGTCAGATTAGCACGACTTAAATCAACAAAAATCCAAGAGCAACCGAGACTTAATATCACTTGAGAGCGTATTTGAGTAGATAGAAATTCATAGCCAATTGTTGGAACAACAAGACCAGCAATTGACATTCTAATTGAACCTCACCCCACACTTTTCTCCAGTTACATAACCAAAATTGGGGAGAAAGATTAAGAGAAAAACAGATCTTTACCCTTGTTATTGCGGGCCTGGACTCAATCTGACTCCCTTTGCTCAGAATGAAAACGAAGAGCAAAATCGCAACAAAACACAGAGCCCACCAAAACGCGTTGGATAATCTTCTTCTCGCGGGCCTTCGAAAATCCGGGGGCCTCCGCCTCATTCTCTTGCTCGATTTCCGATCGTTATCAAAATACACTCTTCACTGAATCTCAGCGCCTGAGTTGAAATTTGTGAGTGGCTGTTTCAGATCCCGAAGTGGAGCTAGTGAATGTATGAATTTGGGCAGACGGGAGATAGGGTTAAGCTTTGAGGCACAAATTTTTGCTTAGAATAACGTCGTCTTCGATGTTTGCTGCGATCGATCACTGGAAATGAAGCTGTGTGGGGGACGCCCACAGTGGAATTTTTAATTGCCACGAACTTTTGCTCGGGTTCCCCGACGGTGAATCTGT
This sequence comes from Telfairia occidentalis, assembly GCA_026257165.2. Taxonomy (NCBI): domain Eukaryota; kingdom Viridiplantae; phylum Streptophyta; class Magnoliopsida; order Cucurbitales; family Cucurbitaceae; genus Telfairia; species Telfairia occidentalis. The sequence continues at coordinate 5,368,773 of JAOANK020000013.1, forward strand.
TGTCTCGTTCGTTTTCTAACCCCACCCAACATTTCTAGCAGTTATTCTCACCCCCCAAAAAAGGGGACTTTTTTTTAAGCAAAAACAGACGGGGGGACTTCCAAATTATAGTTATACGTATAAACCTTCATATCCTGTGTGAACATAAACTTTTTTTTTTTTTTTTGAGTTCTAATAATTGAGGGTTGGAGAATTGTATAAATATCTTATCACTTGTGGAACGGAGTTGATTAAAACATATTTTTTTGACCAAAAAGTCGTGGGTTGAATCTCCACCCCCATATGTCATTGAGCTAAAAAAAAAATCTTATTACGTAGTTATATTTAGATTGACATTACACATAACTTGTTACTTGTTTTTTTTCTTGTATTTGAATTCAATAATGTGTGGATGATGAACTTGAATATTTTAGTTTAACCATAAATAATGTTTTAATTAGTTAAACTATTTTTAAGTTATAGTTATTAAAAGTTAGTTACAAGTATAATTCTACTGGTCTAATGTCTTATATGCATAAATTCACATGGTTTATTGAAAGAATAGGTAATCTCAAATCGTGTATTAATTACACAGTGAAGAGCTCCAACGATACTCCTATATAAACAAAAATCTTGAAGTTTTGCACTATAGGCATAGATTATGGAGCCATAGACCATAGGAATCCTAATTGGATTGGTATTAGACATATGAGTTTTATGCAACACAGACCCATATTTTGATTGAGATAAATATAGACTGTCACTTGAAGGATAAGAATACTTCAATCCCTATAAAACAGTTGCCAAGGTCTTAGTAAAGAAAATTATTAATGAAGAAGACCCAAAAGTTCATCAATTTTCAATAGAGAAGTCACCACAATGTCATTTACATATATAAGAGAACATAGCATTCTGATTTCTAACTTTGGCAAAATAACAAAGGAGTATAAGCCTTTAAGCTAACAAAGTCAATGGAGAGTAGGAAAGACAAAGTCTATCAAGCTCCTATTTTAGACCATAAAGGGAAATTGATGCTCATTAGAAACAAAACCAAGTGACTGCTTCATGTAAACATATTAAAAAAATAAGCCACGTAGGAATGCATTGCTCATATTCAGCTGTCGTAAAGTCCATCAATGAGTTAAGGAAATAGTAAATAAGACTCGAATGGTTGTAGGTTTAACATTAAGATTGAATCCATCATTATAATCCACATCAACACTTGAAAATATCAAGATATTAATCCAATAAAACCTTTAGCTTACAAATGTCCTTCTTCAAATGAGTGACCATAGGATGACTATTAATTGACATAAGAACAGAAGGTGGAGAAGTACGTGTTTGGTTATGATCAACAATAGTTAGTTCAATAGGTAAAGGAAATGAAGATAAAGATGGTGGTTCAATAGATGTGGTAAGAGAGATATATTGTATTGAAAAAGAAAAGGATGAGGATTGTAGTATAGGAGAAACAGAAGGCAAAATATTTGGTATAGAAGATGAACTTGGTGAAGTAGATGGTTGAGAGATAGGAACGTTAATTTTGGTTAAAAGGGGTAAGGATGAAATAACGGTAGGATTTAAGAGAAGAACTTCAGTTAGAAAAGAAAGAAGGATAAGCGAAGGAAAATTCATGAAAGTGAACATTTCTACTTTCTAGAGATGTAAATTTTGTCATATTGATCCATGTACTTGTATCCCTTGTGCATATTGTTGTATACAAGAAACAAGCAATTTGAAGATCTAAATGAAAGTTGATGAGAGTTACATGGTCGTAAGCAAGAAAAACATAAACAACCAAAAGACTTTTAAAAATGAATAAGAATGTTTGGTACCAAATAGTTTCTCTAAAAGCCTAATATCATTGAGAACTATAATAGGCAGCTCGTTAATCATGTAAACAACAATAGTACATGCATCATTCCAGTAGGAAACAAGTGTGGTAGATTGAGACAGAGAAGCAAGGCCATATCAATTATATGTTTGTGCTTGCACTTAACAATCTCATTTTGTGTTGAATTACACGAGCCATATTTCTTGTTGCATACATTTCTTCAAGCATGCATTTCCCATATATCATGGGCAAAATCACAATTGTGCATGTGCTCAGGAACATCTTCAGTCGGAGATAAGTTTGTCTTGTCGTGACTAGATTAAAAGGTCCACTTTTCCTCAACAAAATCAAGAAGTTCTTTTGCTAGAACTTTATTTTGCCCCATTGATGTATTCTTCAAGACCATAGTCTTTAGAGTTGCGCCTGTTTTTTAATGAAATCGTAAATTAACTCAACTCAACAGTAGAAATATATTTGTCTATTTATTTGATGTACTTTGTCATTTTTTAATAGTTTTAATTCTGACAACGTTCCACGGGTGAGTGATGAAGTTCCTCGCCTTCCTTAAAGACAAATATAAATTAAAAAAAAAAAAGCGTTAAACTCCTTGACACGTTTTAGCCTAAAATAAACACTATTTGGAGGATATTTAAAACTCAATTTTCTTTTTTTGTACAATTATCAAACTTGATTTTGTGGTGACCTTGATTTCATTAAAATTAGCAATTTTTTTTTTTTCATTTTTTAGATTGTTATATTGTTTTTGGTTAAACTTAGTGAGTAAATTAATAAAAATGAACACAAGATAAAAATTACCACACCTTTTTTTAGTTTGTGTGAGATTCGAACCCACAATTTTTTAGTCAAATAAATATTGTCTTAACGAGTTGAGTTATATTCAAGTTGACAACATTTATCAAATTTAAGTTCAATATGATGAGAACTAAAAGTATATGATGAAAATTGATATGTGTTGCCAAATTTGGGAGTTAAAATCGAACTTTTCCTATTTTAAAACATTTTTAATTTTAAACATAAACATTTTTCAAATTTCAAATTTTTAACCATTTGCCTTTTAATATGGTAGATAGATTAGATAGATAAAATATGGAGTTTATTCGAAGTAATAATAAAAAAAAATTGAACGATCTAAAGTGATATATTTTGTATTTAAAAAGATTCATGTAATTTCAAATACTCATAGAATCCATTTATGTATCGATTTATATAAAAAATTTCTATAACAAAATAAAATTTTAAAAATAAGATTTCGAAGTAATATACCAAAAAATCAAAACTTCCAACCATATAATTTTCCTTAATTGTAGTTTTTTTTTTTCGGAAACATATATCATGAAATAATATATGAAAAAGATATCTAGTTTAAAAAGCGTTTGGAAAATTATAACAAAAAATTCGCATCGAACATGGCCCAGACCGTTCTTTTGGGCCATGGCCCATGTAAACATCTCACCAGCAAGAAGCTGCCAGCTTTTCTAGGGTTTATAAGGCTATATAAACCAACGCAAGGTCTCTTCAGTATGCAACCAAGATGCGCCCAGGACGAGGATGATTTAGGGTTCGCATTCGTAAGATTTCTATTATCATCACGCTTTACGCTTCCTTGAAATTTCTTAGTTTTTATAAATATGCTTTGCACGATGCACCCCGGGCTTCTCTGATTATCTCCTTGACGATGGTAGCCCCATTGCTCGTGCTAGAATGTCGCCGTTTAGTGTTGCAGGTTAGCCTTCTCCTTTTCCACGGCTTATCTGTGTCAAAATAACGGCGAGATTTCTCTATTATGGTTACAACGCCATCAAAGAATGTTGTTTGCTCAATTTTGCCTTCGTTTAGTTGATTCCTTTTTTGGGGCCTCACTACACCTTTAGCTTGTTTTCTGCAGATTAAGATAATGAAAATGAAGCTAGTCATAGAGGCCGAAATTTAACCTTCGGCGGTGTTCACGTGGGGGCCTATCCGTTCAATGCTTGTGCCTCTAAAAACTTCCGCTATAGATATTTTAGTTCCAATTCGATTCAAATTTTCTGAATTTCACCAAGTTTTATTTTTTACCCTTTTCGGTATTCTGTTCAATTTTAGTTTTTACTTTAATCTTTTCGAACAAATCGCTCTTTTTTGCATTTTATTTAATTTAAAATTGTTCTTCCAAGTTTATCCTTTTTCAGTGCTATAGAAGAGTTGTTGGCTATGATTACATATTATCCGCGCTTCCGAGGTTATACGATGAAGCAAGCTTAAAATCAATGGTTGAATTTCTTAATATGAGCCATCTTTCTTCTTTTATTATGTAGTGAAATATTTTATTTTTTACATTTTTGTTTTCAAGTGTGGCCGTGAGGATCAAATTTCAGCTTATTACGCCAGTTCTGCTTCAGAATTTCATGATTGATAAAGCTGTTACTTATCTGAGCCCCTTTAAAAGGTTTATAGAACACACCGTTTTTACTTGATATTTTATTCCATATACTTTGTTCGTTATTTTTTTACTTAAAAAGATGCGCCCATTCATTTTCATTCACACTTGCACTAATCTCTGTACTGTTGACGTTGGTTCTAAATATTTTCTTTGTGTAAACCTTGTTAGATAATCTACTCGTGTTAGTTCTTTTAAATATCCTTGGTTTTTTCGTACGGTGTAAAATTGAAATTAGCTAATGATGATTTAATCCATCATGTTTGAGACTTTGTGGAGCCATGTCCCTGTTTCAGGGAGAACCTACTTGGTGAAGCGATGTTCATACGATGTTAATGGATTTAACTGAGGCCGTACGTAATTGACCGTTGGCAACAATAATTAAGTTTGAGAAATAATTTGCTCCTTTTCAGCTGATAAGGGTTCTTTTTTGTTTAGTATAATTAGTCTGAAGATGTTCAGGGATCGAAGCCTGTGATGATTCAATCCATCTTGTCTGAGATGTTGTGAAGCCAAGTCCCTGCTTCAGGGAGAACCTACTTGGTCGATCAACATTTATATGAGTTATATGGATTTAGCTGAGGCATCGTTCTAGTCAGATTTAAGACTTATTTGATGTATATAAGTGCATTCTACAATTGTAACGTCTTGAATGTCTATTTGTGCCTTGCATTGTCCGAACTTTTTGAGTTTAACTATACTCTTACCCTGTCTAGTCTGGGTTGAGGGTCTGAGAAACTCAGAAATTGTGTGTTGTCATCAGCTTCTTCTCGCCTACTTTAGGAGACTGGAGTTAAATAACAGCACTAAATTCTTACTAGCAACTTTCCAATGTATTTTGATGTATTTATGTGGATTTCCAAATCCTTGCGGTCACTTGGGGTGCAGCCATGGTTGTAACTTGTTCATATGATGTGC
>JAOANK020000013.1:5374040-5390321 GCA_026257165.2 Telfairia occidentalis
ATGTATTTATGTGGATTTCCAAATCCTTGCGGTCACTTGGGGTGCAGCCATGGTTGTAACTTGTTCATATGATGTGCTTCTCCTTTTGCAGATTGATTGTAATGAACATGCGTCCTAGGCTCGTACGGATTTACTATGATCAAGGATGTGGGAATTAACATGTAGTAAACGAGATGTCAACTTGGATGCCAATTTTTACTTTGAAAATCAATGTAAAACTTAAAGCTCTTATATGCATTCTGATTTATTGTAAATTACGTTTGTTATGCACATTCGTCACTCAATAAATGGAAGTTCGAACCGTAGTTTTTTCACGTCGTCATTAATGATCCATGGTTTACAAGCATCCATATAGTGCTATTATCTGAATGTAACTGCAACAGAGTATTGTTTATTAAATGAAATAAAAAATGTTCGTGACTCGTAGGAATGTCCTTCAACGATTGAGAAAATGTTGGTGTTGAGTACTGATTTTGTAGAACAGTAATCGAAATATCGTATTCCGTGCTGATGTGGACTATACTTCATATTTTTTAACCCATCAAAAATGGTTTTTTATTTTTACCATTAAATAACTGTCACCTTGGTCTCAAAAAAAAAAAGATCTGTCACCTCATTCTTTCCTCTCTTTAAAGTTGTTTACGTCCCGTTCTTATAAACCAAAATAGAGAAACAGCAAGATAATTTGGTTTTTAAATCTTGGGACTCGTTTACTCAAAACAAAGGAAAAATATTGGGTATGTTTTCTGTACAGTTTACCAAAAAAAACATAGACGTTTTGATGTAAAAATTGTTTAAATGTAAACGTAATGTTAAGGTCATTTTTGCTTATCCTTTGGTGGCGCTGTTCTTGGTATGGCGTCCGGCTTCAAGTAAATGCTTTTATTGCGTTCTCAAATAGAATTTATGGGCTATAAAAGACATGTTAGGTTTTGTTGATCCCATTTGGTTTGGACTTTTTTGTATCTGCCTCTTCTTACAGTAAATTGAGATGAGTTATAGCAGATGAGGATACTGAATTTGGATGGTTTTTTAATAAAACTTGGTGAAAAAAAGTGTATAAGAGAGGAAACTAAAATTATCCAAATATCAGATCAGAGCTGCGTATTCCTTTCTTAGGAAAGCCTACATTTGTGGCTTTGCGGAGCAGAGAATAACATGAGCTCATACAGCTCAAACTATCTTCGGTTGCTTTCTTACACTAAACAACTGACCTTTTATGCGAACCATGGCAACCACGAGCAGGCTGTTGCTCTTTTCCACCACATGCAGGCCTCACTCGCTCTTGGTTTAGACGCTCACGTCTTCTCTCTCGTTCTCAAATCCTGCACTGCCATCCGACGACCCCATCTGGGCACCGCCATCCATGCCCACGTAGCTAAATCTTCCCTGCTCTCAAGCCCATTTGTTGCTTGTGCCCTAGTTGACATGTATGGAAAATGTATGTCGGTTTCACTCGCACGAAAGCTGTTCGATGAAATTCCCCATAGAAGTGTCGTCATCTGGAATGCCATGTTGTCATTGTACGCCCACTCAAACCTGTTATTTGATGCTTTACAGTTGTTTGAAGCTATGGATGTGCCACCAAATACTTCGTCCTTCAATTCAATAATTGCAGGGTTGTCGGAATTGGAAGATGGATTCAAGGCCATTGCTTTCTATCACAAAATGCAACAATGTGGGTTGAAGCCTAATCTAATCACCCTTCTTGCTTTATTACCTGCAAGTGTCGGAGTGGCAGCTTTGGACTTGATCAAACAAATTCATGGTTTTGCTTTGAGAAGTGATATCGGTAATCATCCCCAGTTAAGCAGCGGCCTCGTGGAGGCTTATGGACGATGTGGATGTCTCGTTTATGCACACAACGTGTTCGATGGTATGAAGGAAAGAGATGTAGTTGCATGGAGTAGTTTAATATCAGCACATGCTCTTCATGGGGAGGCCAGAATTGCTTTAAACATCTTTCAACAGATGGAGTTGGCTCAAGTACAGCCTGATGAGATTACATTCATTGGGGTGCTGAAGGCTTGTAGTCACGTGGGCTTAGCTGATGAAGCCTTGGAGTATTTTAGTCGTATGCAGAGAGATTATGGTCTACAAGCAAGCAGCGACCATTATTCTTGTCTAGTAGATGTATTGAGCAGAGCAGGGAGATTATACGAGGCATATAACATCATTCGTGAGATGCCAGTGAGGGCGACAGCTAAAGCTTGGGGCGCCCTTCTTGGGGCTTGTCGAATTTATGGAGAGTTAGGGCTGGCGGAGATTGCAGGGAAGGCTTTGTTTGAGATAGAGCCTGAGAATGCTGCCAATTATGTGCTGTTGGCTAAAATGTATGCAAGTGTAGGGAGGCATGAGGAGGCTCAAAGAATGAGAAGGGAAATGAAAGAGAGGAGAGTTAAGGTAGTACCTGGTAGTAGCTGGGTCGTTTATCAGGATTGATTAGGAGGTGGATATCTGCTGATTGTTTCAGAGAGCCACTGGTGGGAAGAACTTGTTTACATTGTTCCACCTGACCAAAACTGAATTGGTCATTTTGAAGCATTTGGAGTTTGTTCTGATCTTAATGGACAATAGGCTGTTGATCTGGCCGCTTGAAAGTTGAAAATTCAGTGTTTAAAGCAGGGAGTGTTCCTGTGTTTTCTTCGGAATTAGCTGAAAAACTTTCAAGGTTATCATGTTCATATCATTCCAAAGAAAGCCATTTGCAGATCCCAGCATGCGTTGCGATGAGGGGAGCTTGGAACTCGACAGTGTAGAAGCTCCACGTTTCTTGATCTCTTCTGAAATTTGTTTTTGTGATTAAGTTTTTTTCTTTAGTTCAACATTTGTGACGGTGGAGATCCAACCATCCTCACAAATAGATAAAGCATATTTGGAACTCGACATTGTTCTTGTGATTAAGTTGGGGATGGAAACTGTAATTCCCAGGAATAACGAAAAATATATAATATTATTTTTTCTTAATGTAAAAATTTCAAAAGAAAATTCGTATTCCCATGAACTATATAGATAAATGCATTTGATTTGAATCGATTGTTTTGAAATTTAAACAATTGAACCTAAATAAGATTTTATCTAATTTTTATTTAAAAACAATGTGTATTTTGAAAAGTGACAGATAAATCTTAAATTATTTTAATTTTATTTGGAGTAACTATTTTGATAATTTCGCTATCTATTTTGATCTTACATATCACTTGTTCAAAATAGATTCTCTAACCTTTAACATATAGGAAGAAAATTAATCTGGATTTGGAAATTGAATCTTCAAACTTAGAAAACAAAATTTCCCTTTCAAAAAAAAAAAAAAAAGCTTTATTCTCAAGTTATAGCTTAATTCGAATTCGAATTGATGGATTATTTTATTTTAATTTATTTTTGTAGTTCGATTGAAGTTTGAAAATTAACCTTTTTTCCCCTCTCTCTACGTAAATCTACATACTTCAAAATATATTTATCAGTATTTAATCAGTTTTTTATTTATAAAATATAAAATGAGAATGAAAATTATTTTTCTCTGTTGGGAACTTATCTACATTAGAGATTCTCCTAACTCATCCAGATTCCTCGATTGAACCCAATTTGACCCGATGCGAATTCATAAATTCCTGTCATATGATCTCTCGTCATTCGTACATTGAAAAAGAAACTAAAAGAAGTAAATTGAAAAAGAAAACTTTCTGGCATTGAAAATCAAAATATTTTAGGAACAGAACAAGTGTTATTATTAGCCAATAAATTAGTCGAGTGGAGATTATAATTCCTAATTTCATGGGTTGGGAGTTAAAATTCTTTGGCGTCAACTTCCCAGAAACTCGGGAATGAATCAAATGTATTTATGGAAGATGAAATCCCATGTGTTTACTTTCCTTATGTGTCGGAGATCTCTGTCTCGGTCAACGACACATGGCCTCCTTTCCCAGTTTGTTGGATTGTAGAGGCAATTCCAATAAATGGTGATTCGAATTCATTAATGGAAAAAAAATAAAACCTTTTTTACTTGGCAGTTACTCCTTTATCCTCGATCTTCTGTATAAAGAAAACATTCCTTCACTTACGCTGAAGAATAAAACTGTTACTCACTTTGTCTCTTCAATTTCTGCATTTTTCTTGGATCGCTGATTTTCCCTCCTTCTCCTTTTCCCGGAAAAGGAAACACAGAAAGAAAAGTGAGTCACAATGAGATGGTATTCCTTCTACACGAGAGCCTCTAAGGCTTTTCACGACCATCCTTCCATCTCCAAACTTCTTATCGTTTTCACTGTCAGGTTTTCAACTGACCCTTTTCTTTTCTGTCTTTAACTTCAATTATATTTGTTCAATAATGTTCAAAGAGAAGTCATTGTAATAGCACCAGAAGCAAATAAGAAACATATTTAGGTAGTGATATATATAAATGAAGAATGAAAACAAAAGAAAAGGCCAAAGGGGTAAGTAATTTTCTTCAAGATGTCCTAATTTTAGAGGTTTGGATTCATGGATTTGATCTATTGAACAAGTGATGTGTATGATATAAAAAGTACACAAACGTTTTTTAGATTCTATATTTTCGTAGGGATGTAATTGCGTTTATTATGGATAATGAATGTAACATTGTTATCACGTGCAGTGGCGGTGGACTGGTGGCAGCCTCTAATGGCAGATCTCTGTATTCCTCTGCATACGCTGATGCAGTTCAACAAGATGGTGATTGCAAGAAGAAGAAGGTGGTGGTGCTTGGAACAGGATGGGCTGGCACCAGCTTCTTGAAGAACCTCAAGAGCTCCTCTTATGATGTTCATGTTATTTCTCCTCATAATTACTTTGCTTTCACTCCTTTGCTTCCAAGTGTCACTTGTGGCACGGTCGAAGCACGCAGCATTGTCGAACCAATTCGTACTATCACAAAGAAGGTATAGTTTTTAACTTTTAGAACTAGTGATGAATTAATTATTGCTTAGTTTATCTGTAGTTTCCCTGTTCTTATTGACAGTGTCTTGTCTTGATTGACTTAGCCCATTCGATGTTTAACATTGCAGAAAGGTTTGGATATTGAATTTAGGGAAGCTGAGTGCTATAAGATAGATGCAGAGAAGAAAAAGGTGTTCTGTCGATCAAGTCAAGACACAAATTTGGGTGGCAGAGAAGAATTTTGTGTAGATTATGACTATCTGATCATAGCCATGGGAGCTAAATCCAACACTTTTAATACTCCTGGTGTTGAGGAATATGCTCACTTCTTGAAGGTATTTGGAGAAACATGAATGTCTTGGACCATGTATAATGGCTTTGATATATTAAAGATTGATTCTGTATAATAAACTGAAATAAATTGAAAACTGTTACATAGGGAGTGGAAGATGCTCAAAGGATACGTCAGACTGTAATCGATTGTTTCGAGCGAGCCAGCCTTCCAAATCTAAGTGAAGAAGAGAGGAAGAGAACTCTTCACTTTGTAATAGTTGGAGGTGGTCCAACTGGTGTGGAATTTGCAGCAGAGCTTCACGACTTTGCAATTGAGGATTTAGCCGTGTTGTATCCTTCATTGAAAGACTATGTGAAAATAACCCTCCTGGAGGCAGGGGATCATATTTTGAACATGTAAGGGCATTATTTATGGTTCTTTTGTTTTGTATTGTATTGTATTGTCTTATATGGTTGGTTACTTTGGAGCATTAAACTCAGGGTGCTTGTTTGTTTTATAGGTTTGACAAGAGGATTACTGCCTTTGCTGAAGAAAAATTTCAAAGAGATGGGATTAATGTAAAAACTGGTTCCATGGTTGTAAAAGTAAGTGATAAGGAAATCTCCACCAAAGAAAGAGCAACTGGAGAATTTGTGTCCGTTCCTTATGGAATGGTGGTTTGGTCCACCGGCATCGGCCCTCGTCCTCAAGTTGTTGATTTCATGAAGCAGATTGGTCAGGCTAACAGGAGAGCTTTGGCGACTGATGAGTGGCTAAGGGTTGAAGGATGTGATGGTGTTTATGCTCTTGGTGATTGTGCAACCATAAATCAAAGAAGGGTCATGGTAATTGGAGACTGAATTTCATTCTATCTGCTTCACTTTCATAGATCTTTGTTCTTGATAATCTGTTGCTTGCAGGAAGATATTGCAGTGATATTTAGCAAGGCAGACAAAAACAAGTCAGGAACTTTAGGCCTGCAAGATTTTCAAGGAGTGGTAGGTGATATTTGTGAGAGGTACCCTCAAGTAGAGCTCTATCTGAAGAAGAAGCAGATGAAGAACTTTGCAGCTTTGTTGAAGAAGTCACGATCAGATGTACAGCACCAGTCGACCGAACTCGATATCGAAACATTTAAATCCATACTTTCTGAAGTCGATACTCAGATGAAAAATCTGCCTGCTACTGCTCAAGTAAACTCGTACATCTTACATATTGGATTGCAGCAAATCTAGATTCTAGTGCTGCTTCAACTATTATATATTTCAGCCTTCTTTTATTTGGGAATTCTTGTAGGTTGCTGCTCAACAAGGTGAATATCTTGCAAGCTGCTTCAACCGGATGGAGCACTGTGAAAAGTACCCTGAAGGTCCTCTCCGATTCAGAGGGACGGGACGCCACCGGTTTCATCCCTTCAGGTAAAAACCATAGAAACCAGATCATATGAATGAGTATATTTAGCATTGGCAGACTGAAACTTCGGTGTTTTTTGTGAAAGGTACAAGCATTTTGGGCAGTTTGCTCCTCTGGGTGGAGAACAAACTGCAGCTCAACTACCTGGAGATTGGATCTCAATAGGTCATAGCACTCAGTGGCTTTGGTACTCTGTGTATACAAGGTGATTCATTTCTTAAATTCCACAAACCACAAAGCATGATTTGAAGCTTATTAAAACAACACATATTCCTGTGATCCTGTCTCATGTTTTGTTTTATGAATTTTTACAGTAAGCTAGTGAGCTGGCGCACAAGGGTTCTGGTCATATCAGATTGGGGTAGAAGATTCATATTCGGCAGGGATTCGAGCAGAATCTGAACATCTCCTTCATCAAAACAGCCAACGCTACACTACAATTAAACTTCTGATTTTATTAGAGTTAAAAACTTATATTCATTCGGATCCCAATTTTGTTTTATTTGAATTGCAATCTGCATTTAAATTTTGGAACTCATGTAGCTCTTGATTATAGAAAAAGTTACTTAAAAACGAAAGCTTGATCATCCTTTATTCGCACGAAACACAAGTCTACAAAGAAGACGCTTTGCCTGTTTCCATAACAGGAGTTATGGTTCACATAATGCTGAGATTAAAAAAGGAAAAAAAAATACTGAGGTTTATGAAAGCCATTCTCTCATTCTTCCTCCTCCTCCTCCTCTGCAAAACTCAACTTCTGGCAGATAGATTCTTCCATGTCCTCATCAGCAAAAAAATTCGTTTTCCTATCAATCAATTCAGCCACCCTCTTGGCCGGTCCTGAGTCCCTTGGACTCATATCCGCACAACGAGTCGTCTTAATCCTTGGAAGCATATCGCCCACCTTCGAAACTGAAGACTTACAACATCTTTCTTCCATTTCTTGTTGGAGAATCATTATCTCACTTGGGATTTCCCACCGCTTCTTCACCCTGCTTTGCGGCGCCTTGCTCCGGCACAACTCCGAGGAAGACCGCCGCTTGTCATATCTGCTGCTTCCGTCGTCTTTGCAATTCCCCGGCAGAGACCTCTTACGATTCTCTGTGGCTACTGCTGCTGAGCTTTCGTTTGTCTGATTGTAACGGCTGGCTACAATCCTACCCGTCTTCAATGGCTTTTTCGCACTTGTTGGTGGTACTGATTTTTCCACGTCTTGAAAGAGCTTCTTTGGCTGAATTAATTCAAGAACCCCATCTTTCTTCGCCGGCCTTTTGGAGACGACGGTGGTAGCCGGTTGACGTACGCCTTGAGCCTTGATCCAAGTCCTCCGCGATTTGGGGCTAAGGCTCATACTGTTACCCCTCCTGTTCTTCGCCTTCTCTTCGTCAATATCTAGTAATTTCGGAAGGCAGGATTGTCGACGATTTTGCATCCGATGAACCGGCGTGAGTTCCGTCTTTCCTTGCCGCCGAATTCCCACGCCCGCATGGATTTCCGACGGCCCCACACTGAGGCCTCTGTGACCAATCTTCGGTTCGACTAAAGCGTCTTCTTCAAACATTTTAACGGCATCTGACTTTTTGCTATTTACTTTCGGCTGAATTGATTTCACGGGCACGAATCTTCCACCCCTCTGTACTGTTGTTCTTCCGGCGTTCTGCTCGGCCTTTTCAATTTGAAGAGCTTTTAGTCTCGTCAACAATCGATTGATTTCCTTCTCTGTTTCCTCGATTTCTACATCAATATTGCTCTCCTTGCTAATCACCTCCTCCTCTTCCTTCCCTTTGATCCCATACATTTTGGCCGAGACCATACAGGGCGTTTTCAATGGCTTCCCTTGCGAATTTTCAATGACCCCATTGCGATTGAGCGGCTTCACAGAAACAGAGTACTTGACGGAGGAGGCAGGGGTCTTGAGACCTAAAGGGCATAAATTTTCTTTGCTGCAATCAGTCTGCAACGATTCCAATGGGTTCTTGTACAAATCTTGCACAGTCGACCAAGAAAGAGTTCTAACAGCTGCTGAGACATCGGATTCTCCATTGTCGAATGCAGCATTGTTCCAGACCTGAATGTTGGGAGCTTCGATGTCATCTGGGTGATCAAGAAAACTCATCTTTATTTCTAGGTAGGCGAATTTTGATGAAAAATCTGCGCGATCCCAGAAAAAAAGAAAGAAAAAGAACGAGAATTGTTTGTTTCTTCGGTTCGAAATTTGAGCGACTAACACAATAAGCTGCAGGTTGAGACGGAGAGGGATTGGGAAATTCTCTATATTTTGGAGTTTTCGACCGTTGGTGGAAATATAGACGTTGGAAGGATGCGCTCTTAGCCTTCGCGTGGTTTCCTGGCCGTTGGATTAGAGGCCCTTACGCTCCAATTTGATCGACAAATTTGGGGCCCTGAACCATGAGACTGTCGAGTTGGACCTAGTTTTCTTTTTAATCAGGCCCATTAAATATTTAATATGATGTCCCCTAATGAAAGATATTCTATAATGTTTCTCATGCAAATCATCAATAATCCAATCGAAAGAGATTTAAAATTTAAAAACTTTTCAATCTTTTTCTTTTTTTCCTTAAATAGCTAAAATTGAAAATAATAAATAAAAATGATCTCAAATCTCAAATCTCTAAAAATTAAAAGGCAGGACGAGAGAAACTTGCAGAACTACCGTTATTATGGCCAAGCAAAATAAATAATTATTGAATACAATAGGAAATTTTAAACTTTAAATATTTAATTAAAAATTCATAAAAAAAAAACATTTAACTACATAACCGTAAGGAACGAAAAAAAACAAATTTTAACTTTTATTTGTGTAAAAAATATCAATTTTGACCGTAATTGTTACCATTTCAACTCTATATTCATTTTTTTTAAAAAAGTATTCATTTTCAAAAAAAAATAATCTAGTAAATTTTTGTATCGTTTTTTTTTTGTCATTGATATATGTTTCATAATCATTAATTTTATTGCGAATATATATTTTTTTAATGATATTTCGATCTAGAGTAAAAATTACTCACTTTTTCAAGTTTAAGCATTGAATGTTTAGGATCGATACAATTAAACAAATTTAGGGTCAAAATGATATTTTAAACTTATTTCCCAACTCTCAAATGCGAATATGATGTGTACGTGTTTAGGAAAGGTTGATTTGGATCCGAGAGTGCAACAGTAAATTGGTACGATTCATTCAAGAAAGAATCGGGTATCATTCATACGTACGGGAGATTTTCGGTTTCCAGTTAATTGAGTATCATTCATTCCGGAGGACCGGAAAGAATTGATTGCAAATGAACACCGTTTCAAATTTTAGATGAAATTAAATGAATCAGAAGGGAAGGATCTAAAAAATTGATCATAAACGTTGAGATCAAAATTCACTCGAAAACTGAAACAATTTCATTGCCTGTACATACTTGGTTTTCATTACATTACATGTGATGCGATGGGACAAATCCTTGTTGAGGAATTTAAAGTTCACCATTCATCGGGCTCCCGATTCCAGTAATATACAAAATGAACGATCAGCTGGTTGCATTAAGTTCTAGGGTCACTGATTTCCGAGCCGATCCTCGTTTGGGTAGTAGACGGGAAACCGCCAAAGAAGCGCAAAGAAACTTAGGATTGAAAGCCAAATGTAAATGTAAATGTAAATGTCAGCCCTGGCCCCAGCAGTTGAAGTACATAACTCGGCGAAGAGATTCATCGGCTTGCCTCTTGTCGTCTCCATCGCGAATGGATTTGGAATGAATGGACGCAGTTGAAGTTGAAATTGGGGGAACATGCGCAGCGCATTCGGCAGAAAAAACCCTAAGGTTTTGGTGAAGAGAATTGAGTGCTTTGGTTGGGGCCGAGGCTTGCCGATTGTCCGACTGGTGTTGGCCCCCTTGAACTACGGCTACACTCGCCGCCATCCACACCCGACCAAGATAACTCATTTCTTAAAAATTACTTGCGATCTCACTTAAAAACAAACAAGAAGAAGAAGAAGAAGAAGAAGAAGAAAGTTTTGGTAGATTTGACAAAGTGTTTATGGTTTTATCGTTTTCGTTTCGATGGTGTTCAAGATCCAAGAGGAGGAATAAAAGGAGAGGCCACTACTTTTTATAGACATACATTCGAAGTGGAACAAGTTTGGATTTTTGAGGCGGTTTTGGGTTTCGCGAGAATGACGATTTAGATACATTATTACTGTCATTATTATGTAATGTTATGGGAAGTTGGTCGTAACCCCACATGAAGGGCAGTAATGACATTGTCGCCTTCTCATGACGAGGCTGGATCGCAGAAGCCGATGGCGGACACGCAGTTGCCTTTCGGATACATTGCCCAGGTACGCTGTAAATACAGTCTCACGTGCTACACAATGTCCCTCACGTGCGCCGGCACCGGCACTTGCTCTACGACAGAATTTGGGCAAAGGCGCCAAACAAAAATTGGCTTTTTCTTCTTCAGAGTTCAGAGAAAGAAAAGACCATGTTTTTCAAAATTTGCGCCATTTTCAAATCACGTGGCCTCGGTCGGCCAAACTTTTAGTACTCCCATATAGGAAAAATAATTTATAATACTTTCATTTTCGAAATAGTATAGAATTCATCAAATAAAATAATAAATTATTTAATAAATAAATATTTCCGTAATACTAAAAGCTTTTTTACAGTATGTGTTGCTGTATGTATCAAGTCAAAAGTGTTGGATAAATTTTGAAGCTCAAAACTTCAATCCAAACGATATCAAATTTCCCTCTCTAGAAATGCAAGACTTTATTTGCTTCTATATTTAATATCTTATCCAAGTTATAAGTGGCCTTTCTAAACTCCCACTTATGCGACAACATCATCTAGACTACAATCATTGCTTCCCTTTAAACTCCCATTATCTGCTGTGTTTTATATATTTTTATGTATGTGGTGAATGATGATCAATCAAACTCTCTAATTTAGAATTTTTCTTTGAAAATGCTCTCACGAAAATTTTTACAAAACAAGATTGACGGTTCACGTTCAAGTCCCTACGCCATTAGAATCTTGCCTTTTAAATTAATGGATGTGCAACTTAACATCCATTTCCATACATTGCGTCCATAAAATTACTCTCGAGTATTATTCATATATTTTTAATTCATAAGTTTGGCATGAGAGAGAAATAATGTGATTGTTGAAGTGGGGTTTATTGGAATAGATTCGTACGATTGTCTATCCATTGGACCTCCACTTGAGGGGGGAAAAAATATACCAACTTTGAGTCATTTCGTCTCTTACATGATAGGAAACCACTGAGGGAAAGATTTCAAAGAAAGGGACACATCAAGTGGGCTAAAATGACGCCTCTTAGCATTCATTTAGAGATGTTTCTTTGTAGAATTCGCAAAGAAGAAAAAGGATATATTCTTAATGAAGAATTGTTCTTTGGCACGTATGGCTAAATTTTTATTGCAAACAGCCAAATCATCAATTGTGAAAAGGAAGGAATTTCAGAGAAAATAAAGATAAGAATTAAGATTGCCGAATTTGGTGTCGAAGTTTAAAGCAAAACAACAGCAGCCACTATTTACATCAATGGTGACAGTGTTTCAATTCAACTGAAAACCTTACAGCAACCCAATCAAACAAACACAAGAGCATCAGATTCCATCACAAATCTAGTCATTAACCCCCCCATTCACCTTCGATTGCTAAACGTCGGTCGCTGCTCCGATGAATGGCTCAATAAAAGGTTCACACATGAATTTGATTTTAACTTCCATAACACAAGCACCTAAATTTCACACCAAATCCAGACCTCCAACCTGTTGTTTGGCTAGGTATCTTTCCCTCCTTTCCTTCTACAAATGAAGAAGAACCATAGCATGTCAGAGAATGTTAATGTTCCAAGGATTGAAAACTCAGTAAAGTTGGAAGAAGATCTGGACAACAATTTTGTAATCTCACCCATTCGTCGATGACGAGTCCTTCCCCAACAACCTTGGGGCCTGTTTCTTCAGCAGGCTTTTGGTGTGCTTCAGTTGCAGCCTCAGCCTCAGCCAGTTGTCGGAAGAGTTTCTCCAGTGCCTGAAAAATATAAAGGGGAACAATCTTAACTGATGAGAAGATTGATGTGAGAAGCAGTGTCAGAAGACACTTGATACTGCGTTTCTCTCTCGCTACTATACTTACAGGAGTAGAATGCTCGGGGTCGAGAAAAACAACTTGCAGTATTTGCTCAACTGCTACTTGATCTTTTTGCTCATCAAACTGTGAAATGCCATCATTTGAAATTACCATCAGAGATCAGATTAGATGTTAATTCATCATAGCATGAATTATAATTGGTCTTTCACACAATCAAACTAGAAGATCTCCACAAAAACACTTGATAAAAGGCAAAATTTGCATCATATGGAATGTGATGGAACATGGACAATATGCCTCAGCCTATCATTCATTTTAGTCATTGTGAATGCAACAAACTAAACCTCAGGAAGTTTTCTTGAAATGTCAGCAAACGTTAAACTTCATCGATCATCGAAACCATAAATGCCACTCTTGAGAAAATAATGGTACAAGCATTGATCACAAACTCGAAAAACAGTAGTCAATTTCAGAATTTGAGACTGCACAACATACCAGCTCTGGCACATATTCTATGTCACCCTTTACTTTCAAGCTCATAATCTTGAACTTGACCCTTCTCTTCTGATCGACAGGCTTCTCATTGTTCTCCGGTGGCTCCACAAACTTGAATACTGAAGTCAAGTCACAGATATGGAAATCTCAGCAAACTTTCCAATGTTTTAATTACATTGCTTATACTTGTATTGTTGAGTTCTAGGGAGAAAGATCAAAAGTAAGACGAACGTCTTACCTGTTGCGATAATACTTGCACCAGGAGCAAGTATACCACCAGGAGGACGCATGTAACAGCTCTTTGGTGCGGTCGTTTGAAACTATAATCATTTAAGGTGTCACCGGTAAGATGATTGCATTTTGGGAAGACTAATAAAACAACATAGGCAGATCGATATCTATAATAAAACTAAAACAACTCAATGTTCATACTGATAAAATTCGAGAGTAATATAATCCATACTTTGAAAGCCACATGATTCTTGCTCGCATTCTTTATCTCAATAGCACTCTTGACCTGCTTCCCAGGTTCATCTTAAGAAAAAAAGAACGAAAACAAATTACAGCTGTGAGAAAAAACAAGTCTAGTTAAAACGAACATGATGCAACAGGCAATATATGTAATTCTAGGGCATCGTTCTTGTTAGGCAACTGAACAAAGTCGACTGTATGACCAAAAAAGGAGGAAGTAATCTGAAAAAAAAAGAAGAACAAAAATAAAATACTCTCAAACAAGAACAGATCGTTTTTAGCTGCATGACTTTTGAATTTAAATGACATCGTTTAGAGAGTAACTAAGTCGTAATCAGACATCATCCTCATATGTTTCGCCATGGAACAGGGAACGACGACTAAATGAACAATTTGAATTCACATTAACTCAAACTATTGACGGATCAGAAAAGCAAGAAACTATAAATTAAAGCTTCCAGATTGATAAAGAGCAAAAAGAAAAAGAAGAAGAAAAAGAAACCACGAGCTCTTCTGCCATTCGGAAATCAAACACAGTTAATGAACAGAACGAAAAGGCAACAGGATTTCCTTATCGACCCAGAAAAATGACGACCCACATGAATCAATCAACTACAAATATGAAGAGACTCTGAAGCCTGTAAATTAAACAAAAATCAAGTACTCCTTGAGAAAGAAATAACAACCGAGGACAAGAGAAAAGAGTCCTCGGAGACATACATGGAAAGTAGAGCTTGTTGGAAGGATCGAGACGAAGCCTTCTCCTGGAAGGGAGTAAAGATTTCGCGATTGACGAAACCTTACTGGAAGGATGAGAGCTCGATTGCTCTGCTGGCTTATTACCATTAATTTGAAAATGAACGTTATGGATAGCAGTCGCCGGAGGAGAAGCAGAAGACGAGGCATTGCCGTTTTGCCAAAAGGGAATACTACAAAGGCTCCAAACCTTCCCATCGGGGCCTGATTTCTCATCGGCGACAGCCATTAATGCCGGCAAATCAGATTCTTCTGAAGTTTTTTTTTTTTTTTTTCCTTTTAGCGAAGGGAGATTCCTTGTTTGCGAGAAGATAGAGAGGGATTTATTTACTCTCTCTTCGAATTTACCGTACCTTACTCGGGTTAGGCGAAACGAACCTTCCGACTTCGGTTTGATAATTTCTATTTTTGGTTTTTCGATTTGGATTGTTTGTGGGAAAATTACAGAATTGGGAATTTTGATGGGCTAAAGCTGAAGATGTGGTTAATTAAGTTCGAAATACTGAAATTTATCTCATACCCAACCAAGAATACGGTTTTCGCCGCAATGATCTTAGAATCATCGTTGCATTTGTGTTGGCAACGCCTGGCTTTAACAGTTCATTGTTTGTTCTTTTTTATACACTTTCCCCCCACAATAAACAAATAACAAACACCAAAATGTGTTAATTACGAATCTTTTATTAGATTAAATATACCATTACAACTGAACCACGCTTAATATAAACAAACGAACAGTATCGTTGCAAAAAATAATAATAATAATAACCAAAGTAACAAGTTACAACTCTTCTTTACTGTTGTTGTATAGGCTATATTCTCTTACTTTTAAAAAAAAAAATAATAATAATAATAATAATAAATTGGAGTCCCATTAAATTTTAATATGTTAATGTACTGAGAGGAATGGGGAAGATGACGAGAAAAAGCACAAATAGCAAGTTGCTTAAGGCAGATCAATCCTAAATATTCTGATAATAAAAAGTGGGGTCCAAAGATATCATTTACACCACCATCTTCCCTTCCTTTCCCACTTTTTCCTCATTTCCATTTGTTCTTCTCTTTCTTCTTCTTCTTCTTCAAAAAAAAAAAAAAAGATGGAGATCTACTTTTGCTTGAAAAGAACTGATAAAGCTATCTTTACAAAGACAAGATTAGTGCTGTGCATGCAGTACGGTGTCTAAGCAACGATGTTATAAAACAAACGAGCAAGTTCTTGAGGTGTCAAGTGTTCGAAGTAACAGAAGAAAATCACTCACCTACTCATCTTCCCATGTGATTCTGACCCCTCTTGCAAAAATCCTCTCTTTTTCCTTAAACATGCTCATTAGTATTATTCCCTTTCCCCAGAAGAGAACGCAGTAATATATGGCTCTAATAATTTCCCTGCTTCTATTCGTTCATTTTACTACTGCGTGAAATTGTTCTTCGGCTGGGTTTGACAAACCCTTGTTTGTTCTCCCTCTTTGATCACATGAAATCAGATCTAATAAAAGGTATGTTATGTGTAACGAATTTTGATGAAAAATAAGAGCTTTTCTTTCAACTTTTCAACATAACAGGATGTATGTACGCAACGAAGTTTTCTTGCCATTTGTGTTAAAATAATAATAATAATAATAATAATTGCAGAGTCTAATGAAAACTGGGTCTAGAAGAAGAATCAATATATTTATGATAATATGATTAAATAAGCAACACTTTTCAGAGATCAAGCCGATCAATATAACTACATGTAAATGTTCAGATAAAAATAAATCATCATTATTCAGAAAAAAGACGATGTAAAAATGTTTGTTTTAACTAAGATGAGAAATATCAACTTCGTCTGGAATCTTAAAAGTGGCTGCTGCACCAAAT
>JAOANK020000013.1:5426022-5438027 GCA_026257165.2 Telfairia occidentalis
CTACAACCATAACATGGAAATGTACGAATTACTATCTGCTTTCAGAAGCCTTCTTTGGACTTGTGTAATGAAGATACACTATACCAAAATGTGTCAACTTAATTCTATTTCTCACCTGTGCAAGGCGAGTTCCATGTCCTTTTGGAGCAAGCAAAACGAGTCCGTGCCAAGCATCTCGAAAGCCAACAACCTCAAGAAGGCCATCATCGACATATGGTGGAGTCAAGTCTCTCTATAAACCATATTTCATAAAGGTATGACATTAGATACTAAACGAGAAAAATGTGGAAGTAATTAAAGCAGTCAACCGACATCAGGACTCAGATCCTACTTCATATCTGGATACAAATAAAGGGATCGGGGACTAACATCACGCCGCTTTCTATTATTTGGCGTTCCCCATGGATTGAGTCCACCAGAAAAGCTGGGCAAGTTAAGGCATACGATTGACCTGATTCTGTAACAGAGATCGAGGTACAACATTGGATAATAAAAAAGAAAAGCATATGGTATCCTGATTTAGCAAAATAAGAAAGGGGTCCTATACATTACTGAATCATTTAATTATTACTATTAGTCCGAGTTGAGAGAGAAAGGGTACTATCTTCTTGCCAGAATAATTAGCAAGACATTATTGACACAAAAATAGTAGTACAGATATTCAAAAGTTAGAGATCTTGAATTTCTTTGTTTGAATGTTGGTACTAATCTGATTTGCTTCTTGACTGCAATGTACCCAAATGCCATTTTGCTCGATTGACTTTTTTTTTCATTTTTACCTTTTTGATATTGGACTATAATATTCATCCTTCCATATTTTTGCTGTTGATAGTAATGATGTATCTCATTTATTTGAGTTTTCGCGTGTTTTATTGTTACTACCAATACTTTTATTTTAAAATCTATAATTGGAAACTGAAAGCAGCACCCTACATCCTATCATTTATTCTCTTTTTAATCAAGTGGAAGAGGGTCCAGTAAGAAATTTTAAAAACTGAAAACCTTTACCCATGAGGGATATGCAACGCTTGCCAATTACCATGACCTTTCATGATCTCGACCTTGGCAATTTGTGCTATATTCCTACAGTAACAGGAAACAAGTTAAAGAAAAGGGGAAAACAAAGGTTGTAAATAATCAAACAATACTTTACTAGAGAATCAAAGGACAAAGTAGAGGCTAATGCAATATATCATTCTTGCATTCCATTTTGAATTAATCAGCAGAAATACCCATTTTTCAAACTAAATTTAGACACTTTTACAATTTGAACTTGAAGACATTTTTCATTACTAATAAGAGTTGTTATGCAATTGCTCTGGACTGTTCTCTGTAAAGTATTTATTCCCGAATTTGATAGCAAGCAGATTTTCCCGAGATAAAGATCATTCTACGGTGGTGACTACAAGGATAAAGGCCAAAAAAGTTGAATTTTTTGTATGGACGCCATGCCATGGGAGAGTCAATACAATGGATAGATGCCTTAACATGTTTCTTCGACCCTCTTCGCTGCAATCTGTAAGAGGCTAAGGAAAATCAAGACCACCGATTCTTTCATTGTCAATACAGTAGCTAGTGTAAGAGATTAGAGTGTCAACCAATCTAGGACTCTCCACAGAGCAGCAAGGGAGAACTTATTACAGATGTTACGTGGCCATAGAGAGAAAAGGACTAAGACAACTTATTGGAGTTTCTGGAAAGAATGGAATGAGAGGGTGTTAAATGACGAGAGTTGGGAAAATGTTGACTTGGCTAATTAAATGGAAATATGAAGTTCGTATTTCCAGCTTTTTATATTATTCCCCCGATGCAATTTATATGAAATTCAGTGCATTTTTTAAAGTCCCCAAATGGGTCTAAACATTGTGGGAGTTGCTGTATACCTCACTATTGGAATTTTGTGTATTCTTCATCATGGTCAATTAGCTTACTGTACTTTTCACTACATGGATAAAAAAAAAATTCTGCCCTCCCCCCCCAAAAAAAAAGAAATAATAATAATAGTAAAAACAAAAAACAATAATAATAATATTAAGAAAAAGGAAAATAATCTGGATACGTACATGGATGAAGGATGAAACAATGGAGCCAAAAACCAGGTGCTACCAATCTTTGCATACGTACTCTGGTACACAAATTAGGAGAAAAAAGGTTAAATCTTGGTATATAAGTAGCAACACTATAATAATCAAAAAGTTACATGTGCTTGACAAATAGATCCAAGAAAACTTTCATGGTGAAGCTTATATTTTAATGATTCAATTTTTTAAAAAATTTATTGAGTTCATAATATCTATTATCTCACATAAGGTAACAGTAGGATTGAAAACTAGTCTGAAAGCAAATTTTATCACACAAAAAGATTTGTAACGCTACCTGGTTAACTAACTGATTCTTAAATTTTTCAGGATGCAACTTTCTCTCGGAATGAAATGCATATGATACTTGAGCGTCCATTCCTGTAATCAAACGAAGAATCCACTGTCCTGTCAGAGTCCATTTCCAGGTTCATGTCAAACAAAATTGGAAATTAACAGGATATAAAATCTCAAACAGTAGAAGCTATATGCCGGGATAAATTTCACATTGAAAGACAATCAAAATAAGGAATTTTCTTTCCAGAAATGATATTAAGACAAATCTCCTGTGATATAATACAACTTTCAGTAAAAGTTTGAACTTTTATTTAGAACCAACGGGGATGTAGTCTTACCCATGCTGAAGTAGTTCCAAAATCCCCCACGGAATGTGAGGCAACCTTCCTGAGAATCAATTAAATAATTTAGCACATAAGAGGGCAGAAGATTAGCTTATATAAAGCATAATTGAAGGTGACAAATTCTTTCATAGAAGAAATATCAAACAAAATGAGAACTTGAGGCGATCTTTCCAGAAATAATGCATTTGCTACATGTTGAGTTGAGTGAATAACCTTTATACAGTTTCAGATTCTATGTTAAGAAAGTTGCTAAAAAATAAAGAATGGAACTTATAATTGAAAATGAGCTAAAAAGTTACGTTGAATCAAGCAAGGATGACTATGAGAAAAAGAAAGGCAACTTGCCTTTCCATAAGATCTTGGTTTCTAATTTATATTGACTACTTGTATCTCGCAATCATGCTTCAGGGTTCAGTTAAAAATGCTCATTCCCAAGGATAGACATTGAGTTATTTATGAAGTCTTCTGCAATCATGGAGTAGGAGATGGTAATCAAACAATCTTATTGTAAATATGCAAAAACCTTCATACACTGAGTCTCTGACAGACCATATATTAGTCTTAGTTCTACATAAAATAAGAACTATCTTCAAGAATGGTTCCAAAATAGCATACTTGGACAGATAGTGATTCAATCTAGTCACTTTATCCAATACTGTTAATCTGTAAGCTAAGTCACAATACATCACTGCTCCAGTTTTGTTTTCTTAATTTTAATTCGGTTATCAAGTATCCTTATAGAACTTACCTTCTACCTCAAGTATGACATGTAGTTTTGCAGGTGTTGAAAATTGGAATAATATAGCTAATAGGTGGAATTTTTTCACATAAAAGATAGTAGGCTAAATTAAACTTGTGAATAACTACTCAAGATGGTGATGTGTGGGTTTTGCATGCAGGTGTCTTTGAGAGAGAGAACAAGATAATCAACTAAGATTTATTAGAAAATCAAATTACCATTTTCATGACAAAATGAATACAAACAGAGAAATATATTCCACATGGTATGCAATTACCACGTTGTGTTCATCACCCTCAGTGACGCGATGAAATGCATGTAGGGAATGTGGCAATTCAAGAGGAGCAATAGGTTCACATGAGCCTTCTGTTGGGGCTTTCATCCTCATTAGAATATGCCAACTGTCATACAATGTTGAGTTTATCATGAGCACATATACAACCATGGGTGCATCAGCCAAACTATCCTATTTCCTTACTTGTCTATTTTCATTTCTTTCGCTTTCTGGACTTGATCTAAAAATGAAAACACAGAGTTCCGGTCTGTTCCAGGATTTCTCTTTCCCTGAAATTACGTTAAAAAAAAATGTTTTAATTCTCGTGCTGCCTGATGATAATATCAGGACGATGATAATCATTATATAGGTGCCACTGGTTGTAATCAAACTAAAATGAACAGTTTTCACAGAAATGTATTCACCCTTCAAATGCCTATCAATAAGGCTTCGGGGCAATAACTAACATTCTAATCAATAAGAAAGCAGCAATCAAATATTTAAATTCTGCCTTCATTTACATTTGTTCATCATCCTTTGGGATGCTACCGTGTTAATTGGAAACTAGACAGTGAAATAAAATTTCTTACCCAACCAAATGCAAAAGGAAGATTGTTTCCAGTTCCTAAGGGCACGGTAGCTATTGGAGGTGGATGAGATAGCTTGAGATCACAAACAACTCCAAGAAGCCAGCCAGCTGTTCCATCACCCCCTGCAACCTGAAAGATCAAATGCATTAAGAATGGAAGTTAACAGCATAATCTGTTACTAGCTCATAGAAGTATAAACTTGGCGTAGAATGTAGATATAGGAAAACATCTATCAGAAACTAACAATTAGTCGCAATCTCTTCTGAATAGTGACAGCAAGTTCATCACCGTTGAGCTTAAGTTTTTCAAGATTCAAGAAGATTCTGCGCAGTACCTCATCAGGAGCTTCTTCCCCCAAATCAAAAACCTTACAATTAGGCAGATAGACGTCAACCAACCACAGATTTAGTAATTTGCTATAAAGTTCAGTGAGATCCCCAATGCTGAGAAAAAATATTTAAAATCTTTGTGACTAAAAATTCACCTGTTTCTCATTGAGTAGATCACGATATGTGGTAAGGAGGCTGCCACCAAGCTGACCGCCACTTCTGGAGTTGATAAATACTAGAACAGGATAATTGGGAACATGAGGAACGTTCCCAACATCTGTTTGAGGTAGGAGTATGTAATTAGGGATGAAGAAATCCTTCAAAAATTCAGAACCATAGGGGCAATCGGTCGCCATTGCCTCCAGCTGCATCATTGCATGATTTGCATCTTCAGTAACGAACTTTGGGAAAGTGTTCGAAAATTTATACTCGTAGTAAAATGGGTATCAGAGGTCTGGTTTATGCAGACAAGAATGGATACTAGAATCCTCAAATCACATAAAACAATAGTTCGCAGAGTTTTGAGAATGAGTAGATTATGTGAATACCAAAAGTTGCCCAAGACAATACCCGTTCTACACTAGTTCACTTGGGGAACAAAAACATAAAGGAAATGAAAGAGATGAAACTTTATCCCATCACTTATTCAGTTCCCAAATAGAGATTGCAGATACCAATTCTTGTGATTCGTTGGTCGGCAATTAACAAAACTCCAGGATCAGACTCAGTGAATAATGGCGTAGCAGGCTTGGTATAGATTTTTAACCGATTTTAGATCTTTAGGAATAAAAAAATTAACAAAGGCGAGGCCAATGCTTTTAGAGAAACACCCGTGATGGATCGTTGATTAAGCACAAACATTGCAAATCAACGTGTATTTCGCAATATTGTAAATTACCAATATCGCATGCTCATAATT
Organism: Telfairia occidentalis; assembly: GCA_026257165.2. Taxonomy (NCBI): domain Eukaryota; kingdom Viridiplantae; phylum Streptophyta; class Magnoliopsida; order Cucurbitales; family Cucurbitaceae; genus Telfairia; species Telfairia occidentalis. Next base: position 5,431,593 of record JAOANK020000013.1, read on the forward strand.
GTGCAAAATATTAACATCAGTCATCACATACAAATTGCACGAAAATTCTCAGCTCGGCAGCAAAGAACCATCTGGAGAGAGAAAATGACCTCAATCGGAATGCGAAATAGTCAAAATTCAGAATAATGAAGAGGTTAAAGCATCAAAAAGCGCATGGAATATCTCTGGTCTGTAAAAGATCATTATATTCGCCCAAAAAGAAAAGGAATCGGCCGGATATTCCAAATTCTACAGTGCACGGAGTTAACTAAAACATTTCCAGCGAAGCAACAGATCGACCAAACATAAAAATTCTCCACTAGCGCCTGTAAATGCCCGTAAAAATCCCAGAAGAAAAAAACAAATATAGAAATCTAACAAAAGTGGATCAGGAAAAGCTTTCCGAGCAAATAAATAAACAATTTCAGCTAACCTGGAAAAGCCACTGTAAAAACAAATCGCAGATGGGAGTGGATTAAAGAAATTTAAAACTCCTTCTGCCCAGTGGGATTAAAGTGCAGACGCAAGAAAAAAAATGTGATATATATTATACATACGGACAAATTGGTGGGAAGATACAGAAAGGGGCGTTGCGGTTGACTGCTTCATATGGTTACACATCCATTTAACGAGGAAGAAGAACGATGAATATTATTCATCTTCCAGACTTCTAGTGAATATGGCTGCGCGTGGCATTCACTCTCCTAGTATTCGTGCCCCCCACCGCCACCATTCAGATTTTGACACATAAGTATGTGATGTGATGGGATCACAGAGAAGAAGAGAGAAGAAATATTCTCTCTTTTAAAAGAAACTGGAAAAGAGTGGCTGCACGTGAGAATATTTTATACAATATTTTTTGAAATATTTCCAACATTTAAATTTAATAAAACTTTTTGTTCCTCTTCACTCATTTATGCTCGTTCGGAATTCAATCTTCATATTTATATTCTTATCAATTTCTCCCTTATTCACACCAATGTGTTTGGTTAAATCTAAAAATTTTGTTATACGGATAACAAATTTGTTTTTATAAGGTTAAAAATATGATTACCTAAATTTTGTTCTACATATAACAAATTCATTCTTAAATGGTTAAAAAAATGATTATCATTTTAAAAAATTAAGATAGGGTTACCTATTCATCAATGACAATGAGTTTCAATATTTCAAGAAATCCTCTTTTCTTAGTTTGATACTATTCAACAAAGCTCTTACGAATAATAATTATTTTCAAACTCCAATTATTTTGGAAAAGTTTCAAATCACGAATGAGCATATTCCCCCTTGTGTTGTACAACAATGTATTACAATAAAATTTAAATAAATGATCATATTCTTATAATATTATTAAAATAAATAAATATTACTATATATCTTGAATGACTCACTTTGAAATAACATAACTTTTGGCATAAAAATGAAACTATAAATTTTGGTTTTGCAATGACCTTAGGTACAAGTGCATACACATATTTATAGAAAAACAAAGATGTGTATCATTTAATTTTGTGGTTATGATTATTGGCTATGGAACTTGAAAAGGTGTAGAATAGGGAGGGGAGAGAATTTTGTAAGTATTTTGGTTATAGAACTTGAAAAACTAAAAAATGGAATCAGTGAGAGAGAAGGAAGAAAAGACCCAAAAACACGTGTGCACACAAAGTGGGAGAGAAAATAGTTAGAATTATGGAAAAAATGATTTGGACAATATAGTAAAAAAAATTGCTTATTTTCTTCTGGTACTTTTTAGTAAAGTACACAAAATGAGAGAGAAAATAGATTAAAAGATACAATTAAAATTATTAAATAAATTATTAAATAATACAGTCCAAAAATAATTCTCTTCTTTTGGCACCCTTTAATATTGTAAAATAAGATAAGATAAGGTATTAAACATTACGTTGAAATATCAAATGGTTGTAGTAAAAAAAAAAAAAAAGGTCAAATGGTTTCTTTCTTCTTCTTTTTTTTTTCTTTCTTTTTTTCCTTTAAGTTCAACTACGTACGATCAGATTTCTTCCAACATCTAACTATCCAACAAGCTATGCTTATCTTGGCCTAATCCCTTCAAATTATTTCTTTTTTTATTTTTCTTTTTTGTTGGCACGTGCATAACAGGCTATGTCTCAATCAATTTAAATTACAAATTACTAATTTAGTGCATCACTTCGATTATTGATGTGGACTTTAACTGCCATCGTCATTATTTATGTACTCTACAATAAAATAAAAATATATTTTTAGAATATACATTAAGAAAATATTTTGGTGGTATCTTATTTGTTGATACTAATATTTTAAGGCAATTGTAATAATTAGCAAAATAAATTAACATATTTATAAATATAAAACTTTTAAGTTTGCAAATTAAACTGAGTATAGTTCAACTAGTTAAAGTATATATTCCTGACCAAGAGGTCATGAGTTCAAATTTTCCTAACCCACATATTGTTGAACTAAAAAAAAAATACTTTTAGGTTTGCAAACATAGTAGTTTTGTTAAATCATTTTTTTTAATATTTTTATTATTTCCATTTTACCATTCTTTTAAATATACTCACTATAAAATATATCAATAGTATACTTAATATTTGGTATATCTGTGATATATTAATAATATATTTAATACAAAGTATATCGCTGAGATATATATCAATGATATACCTAATATAAAATATATTATTGACATATTTTATAAAAAGTATAAAGGTGATATATTTTATAGAAAGTATAACATCAATGTATACACTTCATATTAAGTATATTAGTAATATATCTAATACATAAAATATATAACTTACATATTTTCTATTAGGTGTGTATTAGTTATATCCTTAGTGTAAAGGATATAATTTATATACTTTCTATTAGGTATATCAATGATATAAATTTTACCAGCAATATACTTGGTACAAAATATATCCAATATATTTCATATTAATGATATATTTATCTTTTTAATGGAGGAAGGTGATAGACTTTTTATTTGCTATATCTACATAAATCCAAATTTTATTGTCATGTTTACAATTTAATAAACTTTTTTTTAGGTATATATGCAAAAATCCAATATTTTATTGAACAATATTTAATAACACTATTGGGTAAACAACCGGAGATTTTGATTATTTGATTAATGAAAAATGGATAACATGAGTAAGAATTCAAGGTGCCAAACCAAACATAGTTTAACCGGTTAAAGACATATCCCTCTGACAAAAAGATTATAAGTTCGAATCTTCCATCCCACATGTTGTTGAACCTTAAAAAAAAAAAAGAAAAAAAAAAGGTAAATAATTATATACTCCTAAAGTGGGATTGAAAATAAGAGTTCTCTCTAAGTTCCTTGTCTCCAATTATGTACTAGGGAGTGAGATTGAAAAGAAAAGTTGCTCTCCACAATTCTCTGCAGATTACAACAAAATTAGCCTTCAATGATCCCTCCTCTAATCGAAAACGGAAATAACAGTTTTCCAACTCTTTTTTGTTATATATATATATATATACTAAAAGAATTAATTTTGACTCCTAAACATATTAATTTGTTTCAATTTTGACCTTAAATGTTCAATTTCATCAAATTGAACTTCAAATTTTGATAACTGTTGCAATCTTAACCTTAAATTTAAAAAAATGTTGCAATTTTTACCTTTTGATAAAATTTTGTTTGAAATATCATTAAAAAAAATATATTCTCATTTACAATTGAAGGCTAAATTAAATAAAAATACTTATGAACTTTGTAGTTTGTTTCAAAAATACCCTTATACTTTCAAAAGTTTTAGTTATATCCTTGAACTTTGCTAAACGTTTCAAAACTATTATTTAACTAAAACTATGTTAAAAACTTAACAAAAAATTGAGGTAGCGGCCAACAGAGCGTCCTACATGGAAGATGACATGTACTCACTTAAAAATTGAGGCAAATTGATTGATTTATAAGGAAAAAAACTAGTCATGAAGAAGTTTACGTTTAAGTTGAAGAAAGAGGGAAAAAAACCCAAGCAGTTAATTTTTTTCTTTTATAAATTGATGGGTTTGTCTCAATCTTTAAGCGAGATCATGTCATCTTTCACGTTAGACACCCTATAGGCAACTACCTCAATTTTATGTTAAGTTCTTAACAAAGTTTTAATTAAATGCTAGTTTTGAAACGTTTATCAAAGTTCAAGATAATATCGAAACATTTGAAAGCATAAGATCGAGTATTTTTGAAACAAACTTCAAAGTTCAAGGATATTTTGTATAATTTAGCCTTCAATGAATTATAAAACTTATATTAATAGAATTACAAAAAAAAACGATATTAGACCTAAACTTTTTTGTTGAAATTTGTGAGGTTTAGCAAAGTTATTCAATGATTAATATGTGCATTAATCAAACTTAATTTTATGTAATGCTTTATTTTATTAAAATTAGTGAGTAGGTGATTAAAATTGCAACATTTATCAAGTGAAGGGCAAATTTGAAATTAAAAAAAAAATAAAAATTTTGCTATGATTGCAAACCTAAAAATTATTGCTATATTTGAAAATATACTAAAATATTTTGTTACTCATTACCATCACCTTAAAATATTAGTATCAACAAATAAAATACAAAATATTTACTTTATGTATATCCTAAAGATATATGATTATTTTATTGTAGAGTACATAAATGATGACGATGGCATTTTTAAATTGTTTTTTTTTTTTTGTTAAAATCAATGAGTGAATTAGTGAAAAGTAAATAGATAGTAAAATTGCAAGGATTATATAAGTTTAGGGTCGAATTTGATGAAATTGCAAGTTTATGGTCAAAATTGATACAATTTAGTACAAGTTTAGAGTTCAAAACTTGATTTTTTTTCCTTTTTTTTTTCTCTCTAAATATATATATATTTTAATTTTGAGTATTTTTTGAATTTAGTCTTTATGATTTAAAAAAATTTCAATTTAGTTGATTATATTTTAACATATTTTAATTTAGCCCCTCAACTATGATAAATATTAAAATTGGTTGATGATACATTTACATGACCTAATATTTGATAAATTAATGAAAATTTGGAGGTGGAAAAATGTCATAGAAAAGAGAAAAATTTTTAATTCTTCCTCCAAATTTCTTAGAAATCGTGAGTTCATCTCTGGATAACTTTTTTCACCCACTAATTTACTTATAAGTATTATGTTTTTTTTTTTAATAAAAAACTTATAAGTATTATGTTATGTAAGTTTATCACCCACCAATTTTAACATCCATCAACAATAAAAAAATAAAAAAATATTAAAACATACGAGATTAAATTAAAACTTTTTAAATAATAAAAACTAAATTGAAAAACACTCAAACATTTTTTAAAACAACATATATTAGTCTTTGTTTTTATTTTATACACATTGTTCAAAATTATATTAAAAAAAATTAGTAATGATTGTGAAGTTATTTTATTATTATTACTTTTCGACTCATATGATTTTACCAAGTTTTTTTTAGTTTGACAAGATCGGAATTGAAAATTTGAATCATTAACTTTATGACTAAGGACATAAACTTTAATTAGTTGAGCTAGATAAAATTAAAAAAATATTTAAAGTACTATTTTCGTCTTTGAATTACCAACTTTGGTTAATTTTAGTTTTAGTCTTTATATTTAAAAAAAAGTGATCATTTTGATTTTTGTTTACAAAATTCTATACACAAACTGAACCCCTTGAGCCCTAATGTGTAAGTCCGCCCTATGTGTACATGACATTGATAATTTCGTTATTATACTGTGGCGTGCTAACCACGACTGTATACTATATCGGTATCAACTTATTATTTTATTTTATTTTATTAAAGTAATAAAACATGAAAGAAAGAAACATACAAGTAATAACGTAAGATGGTACGCAATATATCATATTGGCATATTGGAACCTATTTTGAAGTATTTTATTGTATTAAAAATGCAGAAATCAGAATGGATCCATCCTCTGATCACGAGCAACTGAAGAGCTTCAAATTTTGTTCCCACACGGCAACAAAGCGAGCCATGTGAGCGGTACTCAGAACCAACCCAACTTCAACTCCGCCGTTTTCATTTCTCGATTCTCCAAAAGAAAATAACGTACCAGTATCGATGTGAACCACCTCAGTTTTGATGGGCCTCCCCCATCCAAAATCTGCAGCATATGCACCCAGCCTTGGCGATCCAGCTACTCCAAACACGATTCCAGATTCTACAAACTTCTTCAAAACTAAGAACGCTTCGGCTGTTTCTTTCAATGCCTCCTCCTCCTCCAGTTTTCCCACTCTTTTCCCAATTGCCTTCATCGCAACAAGTATACCATTTTCCCCCACAAGCTCACTTTTCTTTGCTTCCGCATGGCAAAAGACGACGCAATTCCCAAAATATCCCGGAGGTATTGGATATCCAAGACGGTTACGGCAGTCTGCTACGAATGCAAAGCAGCACGGTTTATCGTT
>JAOANK020000013.1:5457409-5471656 GCA_026257165.2 Telfairia occidentalis
AATTTCAAAGAAAAATGACATTAGAGTTTTTTTTTTTTTTTGAAATTTTTGAGTTTTGACGAAGTAATTCAATGACTAATTTGTGCATTAATCAAACTTAATTTTGTGTCATATTTGATTTGATTGAAATTAATGAATTTACCGTTCATTTCTATATTGCTTTTTATAAAAATTAATATGTGAAATAGAAAAAATTAAATAGCGAGTTAAAATTGAAACATTCATCTAAGTTTAGGATCCAATTTGATGAAATTAAAAATTTAAGATGTATATTAATACAATTTGACATGTTTATGGATAAAATTTGAATTTACACACAAAATTAAGCGTTGCCGACTTAGTTTTGGTACTTAGTCGATCAACGTTTGGAAGGAAGAAGTTTATCGACACGAGGAGAATTGGTAGGGTAAGAAAATGACAAAGAAAAAACGTTTTTGATAAAGCCAAATGAAAAATGTGAGACAATTTGCAAATGAATTGGTGTTTATGTGTGTATGCATTAATGTCAAATGTGCACATTTTTAATTCTATGATAGGCACTAAGAGCTAAGGCATGTCTTTTTATTGATTCATAGATGTTGTGATTTATTCCTGTCCCTACCAGAACATCTTCTCAATTCAAAAAAGCATCCAAGAAGATAAAATGACAACATCAAACACATAAATTTATTTGGTTTATGGATCAAATAAGTCAACAATAAATATGGTTCCCATATTTAATTGATTTTGAAATTTGAAGGAAAAACGTTTGAAATGTTTAGCAAATAGGGGTGAGAGTAAATGGTGTGCACTTCTGGGCATCAAAGGAACTCATTGGTTGATTCTAATGAATTTTTGCATGTAAGTAGTAGTTTTTGTTATTTGTAATTTTGGCAATTTCCTTTTAATAATTGCTTGTGCTTTTCATTACAAACTCCACGTATTTTCAGCATGTTTTATCCTCACTCATATATTTTCTAAAAAAATTTTCTAGAGGTCACCCAACATAAAATTTATCTAAGTCTTAGCTTTGAAATTCTTATAGTTAAGTCATCGAAAAGGAATGTGCACTTTGTTGGTATAGGTATTAACTATCAATTCTTTCAAGCTTTGCTTAACAATGCTTGCATAGTCTCAAGATCTCCACTACAAGAAATTTATTTTTTTCTGACGGTACTTTTCCCGACTTAACCGAAAAACGTTGGCATATATAGTTATTCCCGACGTTTAAAACAAACATCGGGAATATTCTCTTTTTGTCGATGATTTTAAACAACAGAAAATAGAGATATGTCAATTCTAACCCTAAAAGAGAATCCCTTATATTTTCTTCTTCTCCTCATTTTCTTCTCATTTCCTCTCTCCTCTCGTCTCTTGTCATTGCATTTTCGCCCGTTGCTCGCTGTCCTCCCCTCCCCGCTCACGGCCCATAGCCCGCCGCTTGCCTCCCCCTCTTCACTCGAAGAAATTCAACTCCATTTGTTGTCAGTTATGATCTCGATGAGTTTGATTTGAGTTGATGAGGTTAAGAAAGAAGTAATGGCAATGGGAGAAGTGAATCGATGGAAGGTGAAGTTAAGATGTGAAGCCCAATTCATCAATCCAATTTTGATCGTGGAGAATCGTCGTACAAGGATCGAGGAAGATGGATCGGAGAAGATTTGAGAAGCTAAAATTTCTTACTGTACAGAAGGGACGGTTGAGAAAAGTGAAGTCAAAACTGAATAAGAAAATCTATATAAAATCACATTTTCCTTCTAGGATTTGGTTTGCAATATTTTCTTTTTCTTATTAAGTTTTGGTGTGAGCCTCTATAAATACATCTATAACTCCAGAGATCTAGAGACACAGAAATACAGATAGAAGTCTAGAAATTTAGAGATGTACATATCTAAAGTAGTGTTTTTGTGATAGAGAGGTGTGTGGACCCTTTTAGAGAGTGTTCTTTTGTATTGGTTTTACTAACCAAGAATACTAAGAACGAGATTATATGGCGAGGTTAATTGAGTGTTTCTCCATTGTAATCTTCAGCTGATTTAGTAGAACCTGCCGGTGTAGGAACATGACGATGCCCTTTTATTGTTGGGGTGAACCAGTATAAATCTCGGTGTCAAGTGTTTCTTTCTTTGAATCTCTTTGCTTTTAGTTTGATTAATCTTGTGATATGATTTGTGGATTGTTTGTTTGAGAAATCAAAATAATCTTTAGGCTATTAAGTTTGGGTTTAGTTTGTTATTTGCTTCCATGAATTGTTTGATTTATTTTGATTTCTTTCCCAACAGGTAACCTATACCAAGCACCTCAAAGCAGAAGCGCAAAGTTTATCACGATGGTTTCTTAGATATCCACCGCTCCAGCTATAGGGTCTCTCTTTCTTACTTACTCTTTCTTCATTCAACGTCTTTAATTTGAGCTCATTGTTATGTAATTCTGACAAAGAATATGGTGAATTTCTATGATTTTGAATTGGAAATTTGGAATTATATAGTAGCATTAGCAGCTTCTTCATAGAAAATAATTGTAGTTGATAGATTGCTGTGATGTGATTCTGTAGTTGGATTATGTGGCTTTGATTTCGATTCAGAGTAGGTTGTTTTACTTTGATTTAATGCTTATAAATTTGAAGAATCATTCCCTTTTCTATGTTTAGTTTAATTCAAAAAAAAAAAAAAGGTTATTCTAAATTTTGGGAAGGGACACTAATTGAGAATATGACTTTGTGTGGAAAAGAAAATTTTAGAAATGTTTAAGTGTTATTTATTAGGTCTTATATTATCATTGATAAAATTGTAAGAATAAGAAGAGTTATTTAAGATTTGGTATTCTTGGACACTACCTTTTCATTCTTTTTCTTTTTCTTTTTGGAAAATCTATAGTATGACATAAACAAATTTATAAATATCAATTATTGAAATTAAAATAAAAGAAAAGAACTTGAGTTTGGTGTGAATTTATGGTTGAATTTGTTGTTTGTGTGCATTTTTTGTTTGGTGTAAATTTGATGCTTGGTGTGAATTGAATTTGTTGTTTGGAATTTTGAAAGTATAGTATAGTGTTGAGGTGTTACTTGAATTGGAAAATGGGAAGGTAAAGGAAAATTATAATAGTAGCGTTTGAAGTGTTGCTTGAATTGAAATTATAGTAGTGTTGAAGTGACCATATGGCACGAGATGGAGCTCGAAGTTGTTGGAAGTAGTCATTTCCACGTTTTGCCCATTGTTTTATGGATTCACTTGCCGAATGTGTGTACTACAGAACATGTGTTATGCAAAACTTGCCTTTTATTCTCTTTGTTCCTTCTCAATTTGGTGTATTACCACAAATCTCAGTCGTGTTTGCTGAATAGTGTTCCTATTTTTTCCAAGGTACCACTTTTTTCTTTTAATTTCATCATCTTCCTCACAATTTTTTTTCTTTCCTTGCATTGGATTAAGTTGGACTGAATTCAATTTCCTCATTGTGGCTTTGTTTGATTTTAAAAAGAAAATAGCTTGGGAGGTTCTAGTAGATTATACATCTCCTAGTTTCTTAGGAGGGAAGTTTTCTTGATTCTAAATATATAAAAAAGGTGGGTTTAGTGAGGAAATAGCTTTAAATGACATCTTCTCTATTTACCTAGTAGCATGATATTTATGAAGCATTGATATATGAAAATGATTATATTCTCACGTAGCAAGTTGAGTCATTGTTTTCTTTGCTTTCGTAGATTGTTGTTAGCAAGAGTAGTCCAAAAGGAATACATTTTAGGCGTGCTAGCCCTCGCCAATGGGTAAGCTTTCTCTCCATTCCCCCCTCCCCCTTCTCTATTTATGTGTAATTTTTAATTTCATCTCCTAGTTATTGAGTTGCAATGAGTTGTTGTTTGGATATACTTTTAATTAGATGAGGTTCATGCTTGGATTGTGACCTGTGGCGGTCTTTGCCCTCAACTCAACACTGTGATTAGAGAACTAGTTTATGACTTATAGAATATGTATGGTGTCAAGAAAGTTTTGAGAATTGAAGTAAGTGATTACTTTAATATCTGCTTTTACGTATACAAGGATTCTTTTATCACCTAAGATTGTAGTTTCTCAAGTTCAACAATTCACTAGTATTTTCTTTTTCTGAATCCTCTTTCTCAACCCAACTCACTTTTTAGTTAATGAAGTTCTTTATTGCCATATTTTAAATCCAAAGCTTTTGATTGAAAAGACATCGATGTTACATCTTCATGAATTTTCTAAGATTGTTTGTCTATGTGTGTGTATGTAAAATTCGTTTGTTGGTTCTTATTTTGAAGAATTTGTTTGTTGATGCCTCACTGGAATTTGTATGTTCGACCTGTCTCTCGGATAGAATTTTCTAAGTTTTCTTTCTGGTGTAATGTCTATAATTTTAAAATATTATGTTGGTAGAAATAGTACCAAACTTTATATGTCCATAATTTGATTTGATCATTATTTGTCATGATTAGAGTTTTTAGTTGTGCTAGGTGTGTAGAGAATTTGTTAAGAATCAAATAGAGGAGAATGGTTGGTGGGTGGGAACTATTTGGGAATGATGTTTATTTTATATGATATGGAAAATTTGAAGTTATTGCTGTGCAGCTTTATGACTTTGCTTAATTATTCTGGACCATTGAGGCATTTTCTACACAAGTTGATGGATAAAATATTCAAGGAAAAGAAATGGCAATGCAACTTTTGCAAAGAATGTTATGTCCCTATCAACCCTAAAAATTTGGACAAATCTTAATCTTTCTTTGCAATTTTTTTTGTCATTAAGTCATTTTTTGAAGTAGTATATTTCTTAAGTGTTATGGGAGCAATTGATTAGCTCTCCTTGGAACAATAAACTTTTCATGATGTACTATGGGCAACTGGTAGTTGAAGGTCAGGAAATCATAGAGAGATTTTTTTTTTCTCCAGAAGTATTTGAATCTCCAAAGTGTTGGTTAGCTTCACTACATTAAGTTTCCTTGAATTCCTTGAAGATGGATTCAGATCTTGTCGTCATGATGTGATTACTTTTGTGTTTATAGACATTTGCCGTGTCAGTTGGAGATTGGTACTTTGAAAGAGCAAGTGTCAAAGAATATTGTTGGTTAGCTATGTTGTGTAACCAACAATATTTTTTTTAATTAAATTATTGCAGAAACGAATGTCCGCCATCTGAAACTAACATTTGCCAATGTATCTGAAAACGTTGGAAAAAGGAGACATATGTGATATGGCAACGTTTTTAAAATTGTCGGCATAACATACTTTTTCCAACGTTTTTGTAAAAAACCTTAGCAATAACCTTTTCCGACAAGGTTCTTCGCCAGTATTGCTGACAAATATTTTTCATCGGGAGAATGAAATACTGACGTTTTTTTAGATTTGGCGACTTTTTTTTTATCCGCAAATATGATAAATCTTGTAGTGTCTCTTATTCATGTACTCTACTAATCTACTCGAGTGATACATGCCCACCATCTTTTGTCTTGGCTCGTCCTCGAACCCACATCATACTGAAAGAGGTTTCATTCTAATATCATTTGTAAGACCTTAGGTCCATGATTTGGGCTAGGATCGAGGTGCTGATTTAGATTCCAATAATCTTGCGCCCGGAGTATATTACACATGCTCATTTTAATTTGATGGTTGATTTTATTTTATGGCGTTGTTACTGTAGGGTTCGTGAAAGCTCAAATCATCAATGAGATTATTGTTTGTGGAAGGACTTGTCAAGGGGATGGAAGACCGCGAGAAGAAGAGAAAAGTCTCAAGCTCGTGCAGAGCCAACTGCCCATGAAGACAGAATAGTGTCTCAACGCTGACGCAAAGAAGAAGCGCGAAGGGAAATCAATACCAGGTTAATAAGAGAAATAAGATGCTACAAATAAGAGAAATCAATATTAATTAACCTTGTATAATTAATACTAGGTTAGAAAGTCAGCACATCATGAATTTCCGACCTCAATACTACTCAATTCATGGATTTATTTCTTAAAAAAAAAATTAGTGTGTTTTCATGACTGACTTATTTTTCAAATAAATAAAATTATTATTATCACTACTTTAAGTTATAGACATCATGCTGATAATAATTTTACTTATTGCACATAGATATTTACCATTTATCTTAGCATAATTCATGGCAACAGGGAAATAAACAACAAATCACGATTCATAGTTCAGCAGAGCAATTATCCATTTCAAGTAAAAAAAAATTCCCGTCACCATCTAAAAGGTTTTAATCATTTCAGTTCTAGATTAAAAAATATAATAATAAAGGTTAGAAGTAGATTTAGATATGTAGTTATTTTTAGCTTAACAATATGTGGGGTGCCAATCTGAACCTCCAATCTTTTGATCAGAATTATATGTCTTCACTAATTGAGCTGGTTAAGGCTAGATATATAGTTAGTTACTACTTTATTTAAAGGACAAGAAGCATTTAATGTCATAATGCAAGAGCATATAATTATGACAACATCATGTGTATATATATAAGATAGAATAACATTCATAGTCTTTATTGTAAAAATTGGAAAAGACTTATTGTCTAACCTGCCATGTTATCAAAACTAAGTTTTAAAAATAATGTTAATAGAAAGATACACAGTTGAAGGGAAAAGTAATATCATATATATATATATGTATATTATTATGGAAAATATGAGAAGATTCACTGTTAGAAGAGAAAGAAAAACAGAAACAATAAAGCAAATTGGTCCAAAAGAAATTGATGAGTGGGGGGGCCTTGGAAGGACTAGAAAAGGAAACAGTTATGGCCACAATTATTTCGATCACTTTAGGTGTGAAAAAGACCCATCCAATGCCTACAATTTACATCACTAAATAGTGAAGAAGCAAAACAGAACCACTTGTATATTATCTGTTACCTAGCAAATGAATCTAACATATATGAAAAAAATATATCATCCCAAACTTAAAACCAAAGATAATACAATATACGATTATTTAAAAAATCCACCAATCAAAGGTGGCGTCCCCTCTCTGGTCTTCTTCAAAAATCCATAAACTTCCCTCCATTACCATCTTCCATATTATCTATCATATTTAGTTTTCTGATCTTACACTATAATTGACGAATAGTAGTTCGTTGTATATCAGGATGTAGGGATTTGTCTACTCACTCTGTTCAAAATTTGACAATAAGAATGAAAAGAATGTAAATAAGGAAAATAAAGTTCTCTTTTCTAAAAAATTAAATAGCCGTCAAATTTTGAATGGCAGTGGATACGAAGACCTCTCTACATATCGATATGCAACTAAGTACTGTTCCTAATTGACGTTAGCCTTTGATGTATTATTTCTAATATAATAGACGACTCAACTGGACCAAAACCCAGTCATGTGACCTTGATGTCTGTATATATATTGACTCACCGCAACAAACTAATTTAAGTACTTATAGAGACAGAATTTTGAAGGGACAGGGAACATTTTTTGAAATTCTATAATTATATTGAAAGAACGAAGCTAACTAAGCACAACTTTTTGGAAGAAAAAAGCTGAAAGATGGGGGCACTGGCTGACCTGCACCGGGCAGCACCAAACACAAACTTGTCACTTTTTCAATAACTAGCTATTTTTAGAAATGGGTGTTTTTTTTTTTCTATCTATGTGTTTTTTAAACTGTTTTTTTTTTTTTTTTGAAATTTGTGATATTGAATTGACTCGTAAAAGTTAATTGGCTTTATGGTTATTCGGTAAATTTTTTGGATGCAACTTTTGGCTCCCGCGGGAGTTCGTAGTACGAGTTGATTTAATTATTAAAGACAGATATATATAGTGGTATAATCAATTTTCTTAGGCCAAAGAAAAACTTGATTTCAAATGGTTCGTGGATTTGGTTTTATTCTTTCTTGTTAAAAAAAAAAAAAATTGCTGTAAATACATATTCGAAATTATACTGTTGCAAATCTATGATCTTTGAAGGAATACAAAACAGGTTTTAAGAAACAACCATCCAAATACAATTTTAAAATGAAGAATATTACAAGCATCCTGGATTATTTACTGTGTCTCATGCTATTTTCATAAATAATTTTGAAATATATAGATAGTGGCATTATGGCTATTTAAGGAAGTAACCTAATTCTTGGATAACTCGCCGATTTTTCAAACTTCGTGTTTCTTTCAATTAATTGTTTGTACTAAAAGGAGGTTCATATATCATATCAGTACCACATGGGATGTTAGCTAAGTCTCATTTTCAATAGTACCTAATCAAATTATGTAGCAAATTTGAAAAGGAGAAGTATCTGGTTCTTAACTTATATAGCAAATTTAATTATCTCATATGGTCTAGTAACCAATATGGGCCACCCTTTTGTCTATTCAACAAAAATTATTGATTAATATCGATATAACTGAAATTGAAAATGATCCAATTATATATTCATATATAGCAATATATCTACTGTTTATGTATAGTGAAGATGTTTGCATATTCACAATCAAGAATAATGTTTCTTTAGTTTTGGACGGGAAACATGAGAATATAGACTACTATGCTACCAACCACAAAAAGTTTTTGTACCGTTTATATATATATAAAATTTTGATCTCTTTAACTTTCAAAGTTGTATTATATATTAAAAAAAAAAATTACCGATCATGGTAAGATGTATGGATCCTCATCACAAACTTTCAATTTCATCAAATTAAACCTAAACCTAAGTTACAATCTTTATCTTATTCAACTTCAAAAAGAGTTTGAATTATTTGGCATGCTTTTTGTCACAATGGCGACAAATTTCATATAACGTTGTAATAATAGCGACGGCAAAACTTGCGTCGAAATGCTTTTAGCTACAAAAATTTTTGGTCGTTGAAAACCTGGTTTCTTGTAGTGAGTTGGTGGAGGTGTTGCGGCTCAACTAAAATTAAGTACTTTCTTAGAAAATCCAATAAATTTTGAACTCATGAGGTATTAAATAAATGGATTTTTATGGTTATTTCTAGATGTAATCTTAAAATCGGTTCTTTTTGTTTTTTCTTTTTAGTTCAATCCAGTGTGATAAAAATTTATAAATACATTAGTAATAAACGTCTATCACTTGTAAAAGTAAAAATCATCTTATCAATAATAGATCTATTAGTGATATATGAAAATAAATAAGAAATTAAAAAAATATGTCTAAAATAAGAACATAGAAATTTTTAGAATTTATAATATTTGCAAATTAATTTTGTATGCGATAGAATTATAAATATGACGACTAATTTTAGTGCCCATTATAATTTGTGAGAGGGTCGTAGGTTAGTTGAAAGATGGTGAATGGGTGAAAGTGATAAGGAAGGTGTGCTAATTTTTTGAAGATAAAAGAGGGTAGGAAAAATATCTGTGGTAATGTTGAAATAGCGAGTGGTAGAAGATTTTTTTGGTTAGAAAAATGATGGATCATGGCATAGAGATGAGGAAGGGGTCCCACAAGCTGATCCAGGCTTGAATTCTTGCCCATACGTGATGCTGCCAACCCATCAAAACTGGCTGGTGGGCTTCAGTCCGCAGGGAGAGGGACATACGGCTCTCCTTCCATTTTATTTAATTTATTTAATATTACAAAAATACTTTTTTTATAAGTAATTTTAATGGCAAATTTATTTGAGTGGCATCCATCTAAAAGTGTTTTTACAAATGTCAAAATCACAAGTTCACATCACTTTCTAAATAATCAACTTTTAAAAAAGTATTTATTCAAAAAAAGAAAAGTTACAAACCAATTTTTATTCGTTGCCAAACAAGGTAGAGGAATATGTTAAGATGATAATACAATGGAGTTGGTTTGTGGTCTAAAAAAAGTCGTACATTTAGTTCGGGGAGGGAGAAAGGTTTTGCAGTAGTAGAAGATTTTTAGGGTCTTTTTAAGTATAGAAAACCGAGGGCATGCGCAGGATACCCCTATAGGAAAAGAGAAGCAGAGATTTGGAGTAGTGGGCTGCGGTGAGTTTTGAGGGCAGGGCAGGGCAGCAAGCAGCAGCATGTTCTAAGTTTTTTATGTATGCGTTTTTGTGATATATACCCAAAGAAAGAAGCGTTGTTTTTTTTTTTTGAAGTTTAAATTAAATGGAGGGTGATGATGAAGGAGGAGAAATTAGGGGAGGAGTGAGGAATAATGATGATGAGTTGAGTGAGGAGGAGGAGGAGGAGGAGGAGGACATGATTGATTGGTTCGAGCGAGTGTCCGACCACGCAGGCCAGGTTCAATCCCGCACTCTCCGTCAGATTCTCCACCAGAATTGTGGTGCGGAGTACTTGAAGCAATGGCTTGGAGATGTCAATATCCTTGAAATCCAAGACGACTTCGCTTTGGAATCCTTCTTCTCTTCCTCCGTACCCCTTTCTTCACACCCCGATTACCACCCTTATCTTCAGCGAATCGCAGATGGTGACACCGCTCCATTACTAACTCAACAACCCATCAAAACTCTCTCTTTAAGGTAACCCCGCCCATCCCCATTTCTTCTTCTTTTTTTTTTTTTTTTTTTTGTCTAGTTATCTCTAAATTAGGGAGGGATATGTAAAAGGAAACCACTACTCAAATTCAATTAAATTTCATGCACTTTAAGAGAGAGAGCGTCGTCCGTCGATGGTCTGATTAATATGCTGCGTTTGTATAGTTCTGGCACTACGGACGGCAGACAAAAGTACGTACCTTTTACTCCCTATAGTGCACAGACTACTCTTGTAATCTTTCGATTAGCTGCTTCTTACAGATCCAGGTACCAACGTAACATACGTGATTCGTATCTTCATCATATATATTATTGGTTTGAGTTTTTGAGCCTCACGAAATGACGCACCCCATGTTAGGGTTTATCCCATAAGGGAAGGAGGGAAGATTTTGGAGTTCATTTACAGTAGCAAACAGACGAAAACTAAAGGAGGCATAACGACTGGGACGGCCACAACCCACTACTACGCCAGTGAAGAATTCAAAATCAAGCAGCGCAAAACCAAGTGCTTCAGTTGCAGCCCACCAGAAGTGATTTCGGGTGGTGACTACAAGCAATCCACCTACTGCCATCTCCTGCTGGGGCTGTTTTTCCGTGACGAAGTGGAGTTTGTGGCCTCCACTTTTGCGTACAGCGTAGTGCAGGCCTTTAACGAATTGGAAATGGAAGAGGGTTATTGGGATGAGATCTGCCGCGACATAGCTCAAGGCACGCTCTCTTCAAGAATCACTCTTCCCAATATTCGAAGCGCTGTTTTGAAACTCGTGTCTCCCAACCCGAGTCTGGCCTCCACCCTCCGAGGCTGCTTCTTGGAGCTCCAATCCCAGGACTGGCTCGGGTTGGTTCCGAAGCTGTGGCCGAATTGCAAGTATGTTTATTCCATCATGACCGGCTCCATGCAGCCGTATTTGAAGAAATTGAGACACTACGCCGGTGGGATTCCTTTGGTGAGTGGTGATTATGGATCCACTGAGAGTTGGATTGGGGTTAATGTCGACCCTTCTCTACCACCTGAAAATGTTACTTTTACCGTCGTTCCCACTTTCTCTTATTTTGAATTCATCCCACTTTTCACTCAACACCAACTTCATTCCTCCCATCAACCCATTGACGACTTCTTCGAAGCTGAACCGATCCCCCTCTCTCAAGTCCAGATTGGCCAACAGTATGAGCTTGTTCTTACTACTTTTACAGGTCTGTTCTCTCTTTCCAATTTCCCCCATTCAATTGGACGCATGAAATATCTAATACTACTCAAAATTTGACGCTCATTTATTCTTTTGAAAAACAAAATATTTAACACCAATTATTATGACTACACTCACGGCTCACTTCTTTCATATTATCTCCATTATTATTGTCTCCTTGTTAATTATCTAGCCTGTCAAAGTACAGTTTTAATTGATCGCTTTGTATAAGTTAAACGTGAAAATCTGTTTCTTTGTGTGGGTCACTTTCTGGAGCTGGTTGAATTAATTGGATCTTTGTTTTTTGTCTACAACCATTTCTAATCAATTCTTGACTTTGCTGTTATGTTATGATTGGTTGTCCACGAAGATTAGTATATCATTATATGGTAATTATTGATAGATCATTTGCTAAAAGTAATTAAATTTTCTCGTACCCTCGAGTTTACGGACAAGGGACTGACTTCTTCTGTGGCCCCCAGAATCTACTTTATTTTGAGTCTATGTTAAATGAATTTCAATTTGAAAATGATGATCACAAATATACTTCTTCCTTTTTTATTTTTATTTTATTTTTTTTTATATTTTTTTTTCAGTTTAATGGAAAGATTTGATCTATGACCGACATGGGTTTAACCGGTTAAACTATGTTCGGTTTGACTCTTTTTTTTAATTCAACACCATTAAATCCTTATTATTTTCTTTTTTTTTTTCAAAAAAATAATAATGATTTTGCTGTTATGTTATGATTCGTTCTCCACGATTTCTATGACAAAATATCTCCGAGAAGAAGATTAATATATCATTATATGGTAATTATTGATAGATCATTTGCTAAAAAGTAATTGATTTTTCTCGTACCCTCGATTTTACGGACGAGGGATTGACTTCTTCTGTGGCCCCCAGAATTTGCTTTATTTTGAGTCTATGTTAAATGAATTTCAATTTGAAAATGATCACACATATACTTCTTCCTTTTTTATTATTATTTTTTTATTTTTTGAGTTTAATGGAGCGGAATGATTTGAACTATAACTTTTTGGTCAGTAATATATGTCTTTAACAGTTAAACTAAGTTCGAATTGAATTTTCTTTTTTTTTTTAATTCAGCACCATTAAATTATTATTATTTTCTTTTTTCTTTTTCTAAAAAATAATAATTAGCAAGACCAGAACGAATTTATTTATTCGATATATTCTGCATATTATCACAAACGTATTCCTCTTCTGATTTTCATGCACCAATCCCATTCAATTTTTACCCTATCGAGTCTAAGTTCTACCCTAAGCTTTCTATTTTATTAAATTTGACTTTACGTACACCTGTATAAGTGTTACAGATTTTATTTTTAATAAACTTTTGTTTTAATATAATTACAAAAAATGTAATCTCGTGCTTTTCAAGGACTGCATACCTAGACACAGTATGAGGTTTTTAGAGAAAAGAGGATTCTAGGGCTAAATTTTTACTTTTTAGTAAATTTTGAGAGATTTATTCATCGAGCTTGTACATCCGTGTACTAGAACTTAAATTTTTGTGCATAGATTTATTGAAGGCTTTATTTTCATTGAGATTACTGAATTAGGGGTATTGCGCTTTTTTTTTGGTTCATTTATTGAAATTAATGGGTGAGTATACGCATAAGAAGCCTAACAAAAGGGAAAAATCTATTACTTCATCTAAGTCCAAGATACAATTTAATGAAACTAAATGACCTTGTGAAGTTGAAAGATAAAATTCTTTTCTTTAGTACAATATATGTGGAGGGGAGATTCAAACCTCGGAACTGGGTATAAGTTTTGGGGTTGCTTAAGGTTTTTTTTATGGGTATAATAGTTGTGGAAAAGAAGATTTACATTTGCAGAAAAAAAAAATGGATGGCAGGGCTTTACAGATACAGGTTAGGAGACGTAGTGGAAGTGGCGGGGTTTCACAAGAAGACGCCCAAACTAAACTTTATATGCAGAAGGAAGCTTGTACTGAGCATAAACATAGACAAAAACACAGAGAAGGATGTTCAAATGGTGGTTGAAAGGGGTTCCCAGTTGCTGGGCGAGAAAAGTGGAGCCGAACTGGTGGACTTCACGAGCCACGCCGAGGGGGGGGAGCGACCAGGGCACTACGTGATATTTTGGGAAATCAAAGGAGAAGTTGAGGACAGAGTAGTTGGAGAATGCTGCACAGAAATGGACGCTGCTTTCGTCGACTATGGCTACGTTGTGTCCAGGAAATCCAATTCCATTGGACCTCTTGAACTTCGCATTGTCGAGAGAGGAACTTTCAAGAAGATTCTGGAACATTATATTGGAAATGGAGCCGCTCTTAGCCAATTCAAGACCCCCCGATGTACCACCAACCACCTTCTTCTTGCCATTCTCAATCTCTCCACCGTTAAAGCCTTTCGTAGCACCGCATACGCCTGACTTGGATCTTTTTCCTTTGCCAATAATTAGTTTCGGATCTCAGTTTTTTATTTTTTTTTCTTTCTTTTTTAATTCGGTTTTTAGTTTGTTCCTTCAAATCCGAATATCCCATATTTGATAATTCTAACCAAATTAGTTTATTTACTTTTTCCATCAAAATATCCTACCACTCTCCATATATATATATATATATATACATATCA
>JAOANK020000013.1:5483304-5498469 GCA_026257165.2 Telfairia occidentalis
AGCTATTTTTAAATAAACACAAGGGAGATGGATGATCCAAAAAATAACTTAAAAGTGTTTAATCAAAATTCTACAAAATATGTAATAAAAGACAAAAACATATTTGTAAGTAATAGTATTGCATTTAAATGTAGTGTAATCAAACAAATTTATTATAGAAAGTATTTTTGTTAAATATAAAATATTAAAAATATATTTATAACCATTATTTTATTAAAAAATGTTTAAATTAGAAGTGATGCCAAACATACCCTTAAAACCTTATTTGAAATAAATTTAATTATTTCAAAAGTTATTTCCTATTTGTTACCAAACACTCTTGGAAAGATGGAAATGAATCTATAGAAATTTGGAAATTCATCCCAAGAAAGATTGAAAACTCTCAATCATGTTCCTATTTTCATTTCACCAAAAGCTTTTATTGCAAACTATAGGTATAGATAAGATATCTTTTACCATTATAATGGTAAAGAGTTCGATCTCCCAATCTAACAATTATTAAAATTCTGGAAAAAAAAAAAACTTTAAACATGTCAATCTATAATCTAACAAATTGATGGAAATTACTATTAGATTCTTAAATGGTAATTGATAAAATAGTTAACCAAAGTTAATCAATTAAATAAAAATAAAATAGATAATAGACTAGTTATATAAATATTTTTTTTCCTATATCAATTACATCCAACCTCGTTTTTATTCTTTTATTCATTAAAAAAAAATACAAAGACATATTATAAACTCAAACAATAATAAGAATGTTTAGAGAATTTATTCGAGATTTTTTTAAAAAAATATAGTACTAAGCTTGTTTTTTTTATAATATAGTACTTACCTTAATAAATCAATTTCAACCTTAACTTTTAATTTCATTAAATTAAACTTTAATCTTTCTTTTAATAAATAAAAATATTTGTGGTTCGTTATGAATCTTTCTTGTGGTTAAAAAAAACTATTTGTTTAGATATTGGCTCTTCTAATTATGTTAAATTCTATTTTAGCTTGATTAAAGCATTTTGTAGTGAGTTTTTGGATACATTTTAGTTTTACGTGCTCCATTCTCTTTCCGTAGTTAGGTTTAAATATAACTTGACTTTGAGTATTTAAATGGTTGGATCATGTGTAATATAACAGGTTCATAACCAATTTTTTAATTTTGTTTTGAGGTTATTAAAATATTGATTTTTGGGCTAAATCCTATTTTGGTCCATACATTTTTAAATTTATTCCATTTTAATCTCTAAACTTTTAACATGTTCATTTTGGTCATTTTAAACTTTTAAATTTATTATATTTTAGTCTCTAAACTTTTAAAATATTCTTTTTAGTCTCTAAAACTTTAAAAAAATAATCATTTTGGTTCATATCTTTATTTTATTTTCAACAAATTAATTATATAACTTCAAATATATGAATAAACATGTTAATGTAAGCATGTATTTAAGTCACATAAATTGAAGACGAGCATAAGACAAATAAATATCTGGTGACAAAATTATATACTAAGGGCTAATATGATTATTTCTTGTAAGTTCAGGGATTAAAATACACATTGTGAAATTTTAGAAACTAAAATAAAATAAATTAAAAAATTTAGAGACTAAAATAGATATTTGAAACTTTAAAAATAAAATATAACAAAATTAAGAGTGGAGGAACTAAAATGATTTTTTTTTTTTTTACATCACCGTGGCGCGTGCCTGCCACTGCCAGTCTCTCTCAGTTTATAAGCCACTAAAATTTCTGTGACAGTCCCATGGCGCGCAGAGCGATGGAGGAGTGCAGAAAACAGAACGCAGAAAGGCTCCGGAAGAAAAATAAGATGTCACTCGAAGATTATCTCCATTTCTTCTCCTCCAACAATCAGTTCTTCCTCAACGTCAATTTTCTCAATCAGGTCCTCTCTTCAATCTACATTCTCCTCTCTTTCTTTTTTCTCTTCCGATCTCCTTAGAATTTCTTTCTAATTTCTACCGTTTTTATTTCTCATCCGATGATTTTATGTAACTCAACGTGCAGATCATTCATATGCACGGCTACATGAAGATCAAAGCTACGAAGGTGAGATTTCTGAACCGATGCCTAAGTTAATTAATTGCTTACCTTGGCTGAAAATCATTGTAACCTTCTGTTTGCATTCCCCTGCGCAATGGAGGGAATATTAATTTTTCAATATTTTGATGTGCATCCGTTCTTACTTTGACTACTAGAGCATTAGCTCTAATTATTTTGAGATTCTGTATCGCTATGTTCGTGTGTTCACATGAATGAACAAAAATGCTAAACTAATTTAGCATAAAAGTAGAAGAATCTGGAAAAAGAGCTTAGGAAATGATGCTACTCAGCAGAACTAGTGTAAGTAATTTGAAGTTTCCTCACACCTCGAAGTATTAATCATTCTATCCTTTCTCTTGCTCATTCTTTAGAATGTGTTGATGGATGCCGTAAGAACAATTGATCTGATCAATCCCTCTCGTTCCACACTCAAAGAGAGAGTCTCATCCTCCGCGTCCATTCCGCTTGAGGACGTAATATCGGACCTCAAATTCCTCGATTGGCAAGAATGCTATGTCACATCGGTTCTTACATACAGTTCGTCGAAGCAGAATAACTCCAGTTCGAGTCCGGACCACCTGGAGCCGATTAATGCGTCAAAGAAGCCTGGAAGGAAAGTACGACCATTGATAGAACGTCTTGGTGAGACTGAGGTCACCGATGGAGTTTCCTCGTCTTCTGCCTCAAAGAAGCCGGGAAGTGAATTAGGACCTAAGAGTAAGAGAAAGAAAGCAGCAGCTTAATTAATGTGGTGAGAAAGATGGTTCACTTTATGTGATCACTCCTCTTTGTCTTCTGTTTTACTAGAGTCGAGTTAAATCAGATAGGGTATGGCCGAACGTTTTACTTCTTTCTGAAACTGTTTCAGTTTAATAATTTTTTCTCGGCAACAGTGGTGTTGTTACTCTTATTCTACATTCGCAGCATTGGACGACTGGTAAGTATCCTCACTGTTCCGTTGAATCCAGCAGCAACAGGTGACATCTCTCTCTGAATTGTTCACTTTTCACTCGGTGTCCTTTTACTTCTCGTTCGCTCTTGAAGACAGTCATGACATACAAACTAGAGAGATAGTTATTAATAGATGAATTCTGAAGTCCATTTATAAATTCCATTGGGTCATCAAATTTAACACTGGCTACTGATCAAGATATATATATCCAAGTCTTTTTGCTACCTCTTCGGCTCTACCCTTTGGTAACAAGATGCTGTTTCCGGCGAGGAGTTTTTTTACCTTCCCTTGGTGGACGCAGGAAAAGGCGAGCTATACAATTTTTTATTCATGCATTGACGAAACATATAAAGATGAATAGGGGAGAGCTAGATTTCAAGATTCATAAACAAACAAAACAATTTGCTCCAAATTAAAAAGATTTTTGTTTTTAAAAAAATGGTAACAAAGAGAAGTACAATATATCCATAATCTATCAGCAACTTGCCCCCAAAATAGTCTTGATTAGCCTTTGGAAATTTTGGATAGGATGCTAAGATTTCGATCCAATTTCTTCGTTCCACACTGATGCTTCCAACACTGACATTGACTCTTCTTCTTCAAACCCACCATCTCCCCACCATCCTTCTCAATCTCTGCTTCATTTCTAGATATCGCCGAAACCGATCTCACAAGCTCTGCCGCCGCTGTCACCGCCTCATGGCCGTCACTCCCCGCCACATCAGCAGCCCTTTTCTTTTCCCTACTCTTCCACAACTGTCTCATCCTCTCCCTAACCTCACAAACCAGTTCCTCGTGCGGCCCCTCACAAAACCCACACCGCAGAAGGCGCTTTTTGTCGGATGTACGGACGCTCATCACTTGTTCAAAAGCAAATGCAAGTCTCAAGGCCTCGTTCAGAGAACTGGGTTTCTGCGGAATCATC
Organism: Telfairia occidentalis; assembly: GCA_026257165.2. Lineage (NCBI taxonomy): Eukaryota > Viridiplantae > Streptophyta > Magnoliopsida > Cucurbitales > Cucurbitaceae > Telfairia > Telfairia occidentalis. The sequence continues at coordinate 5,487,237 of JAOANK020000013.1, forward strand.
CATTCTTTAAACTCTTCCCTCAACCCGTCCACGAAAATCGCTTTCAGCAAGCCATCGGAAAGTTCATTACCAGGCCATTTCTTCAAAATCAGTTGCAGCCTCAGAAAATACGAACGTACATTCTCCTCCTGCTCTTGATTGATCGTCATAAGCTCCGACCGCAACTGATCAGTCAACTCAATTTTATTGAATGCATCCAAGAAAGACGACTTCAATTCTTCCCAAGGAAGCGGAGGGTAGGGCTCGATGTTCAAATCGTACCAAAGAGCGGCCTCACCCTCTAACGTCACCGGAAAGATCCTCATCATCATGTGGACGGAGGACGCGTTGTTGGCACGGCAGACTTTTCCAAATCTGCTTAAATGCATCACCGGACACTCATCGGAGCCGCCGTGAAAAATTGGTAACGGTGCAATATTGATGTATGGAAATACAGATTCTTCAGCGCCGTTCGGACGACTCTGTAAATTATACATTGGACTTTTCGAGTTCGAGGCCGACTCCGCAGAGATGTTTAAATCGGAGCCCTTGATTTCTAGGGCTTTCGGATTGGGGTCGCTAGCAGATTCGGAGGGCATGTAAGTGGAGGGACCGTACTCGTTGTCCGTGGCGTCGTCTTCATTGGATGCATAGGGAGATTGAGATGGAGAAGCATCATAATCGGTGGCATAATCGACATTACGTCGAGGCAACGGTGGCGGAGAACGCCTGAGTTTGAGTTTGCGCGCCATTCAAAAATTTGAAAAGAAAGAAACTAATCAGAAGTCGACGGGTCCTTTCAAAATTTTGAACGGTGAACCAAGACGAAGGAAAAAGGAAACTGCCTGTTCAACCAACCTCAAGGTAGACGGTGCTGGAGACCAGGCATGAACGGACCGTCGCGTCGCTTGGCCGTGATGGGCTTTTCGTTTGTTGGGCCCAGTCGTGCAACCAAGCCCAGCCCGAGAAAGTCGACATGCCTCTACTTTAGAAATTTCTATGTACTACTATAAATTTTATTTGTCATTTCCTTTTCAATTATAATTGTTTTTTAATTGATTTAAAAATTATATTTTCATTAAATTTATTTCTTGAGATGCATTAAGTTTTCATAAATCTTTTTTTTTTCCTAGTTCAATAATACGGTTGGGTTTCGAACTATGATCTTTGCAATAAACTATGTTTTAATTAACAAGTTGTCCTAAATCTTGAATGTCTTAAATGTAGTGGTATATTCCATTATATAGTGAATGTCATAAATCTTGTATCTCTTTGCTTAGTTCTAGGGAAACTTATTTATCATTAATTTTTTTTCAGCTAAACAATTTTTAGAGGGAAATTTTGATTTGTTGAAGAGTGGCTATCTTACAAAATGTTTTGCAATATTATCATATAACTCATTAAATTATATGTTTTTAAAAATATATATAATTTTTATGTAAGAAGGAAAATTAAACTCAATCAATTTATGAATTTATATTATTTAAAAATAAGTCTGGTGTCTTTCACTCCCAAATTTTGTTATTTATGTCTATTTACTATGCTTAAATAAGTGTTCGATGTGTGCTTAACAAATATTAGATCTATATTCACTTTCTACACTAGTGTTTAACACATATCTATTGTGCTAACAAATGTCTAATATGTATCCACAAAGTATCTAACGTGGATATGCTAGCCAAATTAAAGTGTACGTGCTTCTTAAAATATATATTTATAGTATTAATTAGTAAAGCTAATTTAACAATTATTATGTAATTTTTACTGGGTCAACCTAAGAGCCAACCAAGTGTGAAATCTTTTGCATGTAGTTAGAACTGAGAAAAATTAGGTGCGTTAAATAAATTATATTAAAAATAAAAACCCTTTATTTTGAGCACGTGTTGTTTAATGTTTATACATCGAAAATTATATATATATATATTTTAAAAGGTCTCCTCCTTTACCAGTTTTTTTATTTTTCTTTATTTTTTTAATTCCTCGCTTGCCAGTTAGTTATCCTTACCTTACGCTTACCACATAAATTTCTTTATATTTATCTACAGTTAAAGTCTCCATACACAGAGACCTCAGAAGCTCGAGGTAGCACCACAAAATGTTGTCCCAGATATTCTCCCTTATATTTTTTTCGGCTTTGATTTTAATTTTTAAAATTATTCCGATTCCGATAAACTGAAGAAGAGAAAAGCAAATTCTGAAGCTCCATCATCTATCCCATTTCCATCTCTAATTCCAATGGCGGTACTAAACTACATCTCAGCTACCTCGACTCCCATCTCCCACGATTCTTCAATTACACCTCCAATACCAGACCCAAGGCAAACCAAGATTATTCTGCCCAAAAAGAAGCCGGAAAAATGGTCCACCGGAGTGTCTCCGGGGGAGTATGGTGGCCCCCCCACCGTGTCGAAGCTCCGTAAGTACTGGGGTGGTGAAAAAGAGGACCCTTTAACCTCCGACGACTATATCTGGAATAGAGACTTCATGGGCCGGATGAAAAAATTAATCGAGGACCAACCTGATAATTCTGTTCAGGCCAATGAAGCCAAGGTTTCCCTTCCAATTCCCATTCTTTCTTGAGTTTGCCTGTTTCTATTCTATTCTAGCTTACTCTTATCTATTATTTTTCTGTTTTTCTCTATTAGAGTATTCGAATTTATGGAATTTTCCGGGTTTTTGACATTTATGGATCTTTCTGCTTAATTCCTGACGGATCAAAGTTAAATGTCTTCCATTTGCCTTTTAAGCTATGCTCAAGTCTAAAACGTCCTTTTGTCCGTTGGTTACCTGCAAGTTCGAAGTTCCAGTGAAAGTGTTGAGCTAAGTGTAATTCACTAGCCGAATGAAGTATGGTGCTTCGATTCTGATTTCTTTTTTGTAAATCTTCCTCTTAGAGAACTAAACGCTAGCTAGATTATTCGGATATCTTGGAAATTGTACAGTATGTGTTTTATTATGCCATCTGTAATATGTTGGTTAATGAAAACATGACGGCTGATGACATGATCTTATTGTATTAGGACGAGCCTTCTGGATTTCTTAGCTTGAATAGAGTGATGACCCTTGATAGGTTGGTTCTTACATCTTACTTATATGTTAACTCATAACTGCAATTGTGTTTTTTATTATTCTGTCTTCCAGCATTTTAATGTTTCAACTTTCAATAATGCAAGTACAGTTTGGACATTGATCTAAGCAAAGAACTAATGGCTCCTCCACTGCCTCGGTCAGAAGAGTTGGTTGAGGAAAATATTCAGGTATGATGTAGTTAATTTTTCTGCTCCAGTATGCTTGGATCCCAAAATATCTATAATTTGTTACATTGATTTTTTCTTTTCTAAAATTGTTATGAAATGATGGGTCAGATTGATAACCGAAAATCTCCCAGATGGAGGTTAGCACCGACAAGGCGTGAGCAAGAGAAGTGGGATAGAGCCAGTAAGGCAGCTACTGGAGGCAGTGTAAGTCCTTTGACCCTCATGGTATATTTATATAGTCTCATCTCAAGATCCACCCTTTGTTATAGTACTTCGAAATTGAAATGGTGCTAACTTTATGGTTTGATTTGAATTTCTTTGAAGCTTTTGGAAGCTATTGAGAAATTGTAGAATGAAATATTTCTTTGAGGGGGCATCTTGTTTTGAAGATAAATTTAATGCTGAATTGTAGGATGTGATGTTTCGGGAATTGAGACGGCCTCAAGGAGATCCAGAAGAACTGGCTTCTCTATACAGGGAGCAGTATTTTAAGGTCTTTTGTTGTACAATGCCTTGATGATATTTCTGTTAACAGTTATGCTCCGTCACTCCCTATGTTTCATTTCATATATTGAATATTGTTTCTTTCCCTTTTGTTTTGCATTCTCAGTTAAAGAAGAAGATGCAAATCTTAACACTGGCAATAGGAGGTGTTGGTTTATTCTCAGCTTATGTTTCTTATTCCCCAGAAGTTGCTGTTAGGTTTGTTTGATGTTTGTTTCGTTAAACAATTTTCTGGGATTCTAGTAGTGATGTGGGTGGTTTCTTTTGGAAACATTGACTGCTGTAAATACATTTTGTCGTGGTAATCAGTTTCTGCTGATTATTATCAAGTTGATCCGATAAATTATTTTTATGGTGGTTATACAAGTGGTTTCTGCTAAAAATGATCCAAGATAATTTTCTTCTTCTTTTAGGCCTTCCTCGTTGACCTCTAAACCAGCCATATAAGACTCGCTACCTTTTCCCACAAGCAGTTTCAATTCTAATTTTTATGGATGCTTCATTCCTTATTAAAATGGAAATTTGGATTCTTTTTTCAGCCGAGGCGTACATGGTGGAAGTTTATTGCATCCTTATGTCTTATACAAATTGAGATAGTAGTTTTGAAATCAGATCTTCCAACATATCATTGAGTAATTTATATTATCAGTTTGCTTGTGGGTTCACTAAATGCAAGTATCCAGATAGTCCTTTATCTTGGACAAGAAACAAAACCTTTTATTGAAAAGGGACAACATGTTGAAAAAGAGGGAATACATCTTCTCACCCAAAGGACAACGGAGATCACAAAGATACTCTTCAATTGGTATCAATAGGAAAAGAGGAGAAAATTACTGGAGTTTTTGCATAAAGAGCTCCCTCGAGAGGCTATAAAAGACATAAGCTCCAAAAGATTAAAAACTAAATTTGTCTTCCCTTAAAAATCCTTGTGTTTATTTCTTACTAGGTTTCCCACAGAAGTTGGTGGAATAAGAGCATGCTAGCTTTCCCTATAAGTTCTTGGGAAATACTATTGAACTCTGAATTTATGAAATAGGAACCATTAGTTGGTGAGGAGAAACGGCAATGAGTTAAGAGATGATCTAGGTCCTCCTTTCTATTTTTGCAAAGACCTCATTGGTGATCATGCTTTTGACATTTTGCTTTTTATGCCTAATTATGGTGCCACTGCTCATGTTCTTCAATTCGCTCGAGTGCTACCTCATATTTCTAATATCAGTGCAGCATACTGATATTTAGCTAATGAGAGTTAATTTAGGAAGAGTTATTTGTGCACTTATCAAGCCCAGTGGTCATATTTACCAAGGCAGGAGTTATTAGAACTCCCAATATTCATAGGAATTGAGCTTCATTTAGTAAGATTGGTCTGAAGGAGAATAAAAAATAAATGTCAATTAGAAAGACATAAATGGGAATGAATATAAGACTCAGTAATGCATTTGCTAAAATGAGATTTCAAATTGAAATGGGACGTATTACTATTGGTTGTATATAATGAGGATCGATTTGGTGTGAGATCTTCAACAAAACTAGAAAGAAAGTTTAACAGTCGAAGAAAGAGTGCTGAACCCTGTGCAATTAGGGAATGAAAATGACCTGACATTCTCAAGAAGAGCATCCTCCTAAATCAAGAATGAATCTTTCTTTTCAGGTATGTCTTGCACGCAATAGTGGAATTATCTCTTTGATAAACTGAAACGTCAAGACTGTGAATGAAAGGGAGTTTATATTTCCCGTTCCCATGGTCTAGTACGATTTGTGTCCTGGAATGAAAGGACCTTAAACACCAACCTGCACTCTTTCTTTTTAGACTGTTGAGTCCCTGATCAAGGATTTATGAGCTGTTGGAGGCACAAGTACGTTAGCTACAACCATTCATGTTGAAGATGCATGTGCTTTCTGAAGCGCAAGGAGCATTGAAGGGGAGACAAGAAAAGGGGAGAGTTTTTTTAATAAATGTATTTAAAATATGCTTTAAGACAGCATATTTTCTTATTTCTTTTAACAAGAATTTTAAAAAATGAGAAAGGCGCGCCGTGATGTGCGCTTCTTGCATCGATGCAGACACCTTAATGATGGCATTTCACCTCAAGAGAGTGACACCTAGCCGTGGGCCTTTAAAACACTGATTAGTTAAGAGTCAACGTAAGCCATTCAAGACAATCTTAAGCCCCAGGTTAAATGCTAGACTTTCCAAAAATCTTAAGAGCCAAATGATCATCACTACTACTAACACTAAAGATATAAGGTGGCCAAGGGAGGCATTAATATGACTGAGACTGCAGCGGAGAAATCTTTTTATCTATATTGTCCTAGGTTTGGTTTTGATGTATGAAGAAGGTGGGGAGGACCTTAACCACCTCTCTTGCAGATGTAAATTTATTTTTAACTTGCTTTGTATGGCTTGTTATGCCCTGAGAGACTTCAGGTGGCTCATGGAACAATGTGTAGGTTCCTTTTGCAGTAGAAAGAGGAAGTTCTTTGAAGAAATTCTATTTGAGGACTTGTGTGGTTTATTTCATTAGAGAGACATGCTTGAAGGACTTGAAAGGGATTTTAACTTCTTCTGAAACTGTTTTAATTTCTCTATTTCTTGTTGGACTTCTTTATAAAAGTTATTTCGTAACTATACCCTTTAATCAGTTTCAATTGGGGAAGCTTTTTGATAACTTTTTTGGAGAGTCCTTCAGGGTGATTTCTTATCCTCTTCTTACTCTTTTTTTCCTGTTAAAAGATTAAAAAAGAAAAGAAAAAATGCAGGATGCTTTGGTCATGAGTAAAGAACTCTGTTCACCACTTGATCATTCCACCAAGCTATTAATGAAAGTTGAATTTCTAATATATCTATATATTTTCTAAATCCTGCCAAGCTAACCACCAGAACTACCATTTATTATGAATTAACAACTTATTGGGGACATGGGATGATGTGGTATGACAATTTTTGTTGAAGGAGAGAAAGATATTCATTTGTATATTATTTGACATGTCCTTCCCAATTTCAGCTTTGGTGCTGGGCTAATTGGTTCTCTTGTGTACATACGAATGCTGGGAAGTAGTGTGGATTCTCTGGCAGATGGAGCAAAGGGTCTTGTCAAGTATGTATTACACAACTTTTTTTGTTACAGTTGAGTGCTGAAGATTTTCATTAAATCATATTGTATTCTTTCTATTAAGATTATGTATAAGCCATGGTGAAGTACTATGTTGTTCGTTCTAACGATTTTAAATATGGTGCATCTTCAAGCATCATGATCTTAGAACAAATCTATGCAAGATAATTCACATTTCATCTTGTTGATATAGGTGGTGCTTTAAAAGTTTTATTTCTATAACAGAAATAAAAAATCCTGGATGGCAAAACTGAAATAAATAACGAATTATACATTTATATTGATAATTTTTTGTTCTAATATAATGAAATGCGGATTTAGTTTTTTCTGGAAGAACAAGACTGGACTTGTTGAATTTCGTGTCTTCTTAATGAAATTGTTGCAATTCCATCGCAGGGGAGCGGTCGCCCAACCACGGTTATTAGTTCCAGTTATATTGGTGATGGTATATAACCGTTGGAATGGGTAAGTATGCTTACTGGCTTGCTAGTTTTGGCTTTTTTCTTCTTTTTTTTTAATCTATATGGCCACCATAAACCACCTATTCACAGCTATTTCTGGAACATTCCTTTTATATCTCTTGCCATCTAATGCTGTTTGGGAACTGAAAAATGATTTAGGAAATGAAAACATACATACCATGAGATGAATCCTGTGGGTCTCATTACTGGTTGTGTACTTTTTTCTTTTGGAATAAAGCCACAGATTTTGCATTTAGAATGTGAGATCAACCAAGTATTTTAGCTGGCACAACTGGGGTAGTCCTAATTATCCAATATTTCTGTCCCCCCTTTTTTTTTTCTTCTGTAGTATTCTTGTTGAAGATTATGGAGTTATGCAGTTACAATTGATACCAATGTTAGTTGGATTCTTCACATACAAGGTTGCTACTTTTGTTCAAGCTTTAGAGGAGGCACTTACTGTTGCTAAGAACGAGCCGCAAGCCTAAGATATACATGTTCATATTTTCCTGCTTCAAACTTTCCTGTATATTTGTAAGGTATTCTTTGACCATATTGATTCTCGATCTCTTAGCCCAAACATGAACTTTTTCTAGTACAACAGATAAAGAGAAAAAGAAAACACAAACATGAATATTTGGTGAGACGACAGCTGAATACACCAACTTATGTCATTTGCTGATCAATCTGTGTGGTCTTCAGCTGTCAATTGCTGATCAACCTGGCCTATTTTGTACCAACAACACTGTAAAATGGGTACGGGTAAAATTGAAACAACAAAACAACAGGGAAAAGTGAGTAAAATATGGTGGCCCCAATTCTTGAATAAAATGGCATAATAAGATTCCAATGTAGCTTTCTAAGAGGGATAATCATGGTGGGAAAAAAAAAAATGAAATAAGACAAGTAGGTGAAGATTTTCATCCTGATGATCAAAACAGACAAATAGTAGTTTTCTTTGGCTTTATAGCCCTGGTTTTTGGTTCAATCATGAAAAGTGATTGTCAGCTTTGGTGATCACCACTGTTCAGATTAAAATGAAACCAAAACTTATATTAGCTCTTAATCGTTTCGTTCGGAACGACAAAGGAATCGTTATCATTGTAAAAGATTTACCAAACAATATAATCTTTAGGTGGTATAGGCAACAAAAAAAGTAAAAAAAAAAAAAAAAAATTGATGAAAAGGAAAACATGAGGGGTTAATAGAAGAAGGTAGAAAGTAGACTGTGTCGAATTATAGATTAAAAAGTTAAGAATGATTGAAAGTCGGATTAATGTGGGTATGGTCGAAGGTTAGGCTTCTCTATCAGAAAAGGGAGGGAGGGAAAAAGGAAACAGAAAAGATTTGTGGGGTTAATATGGCCTACACCCAACTTACGAGCTTGGTGCCAAACAGAAGCAGAAAATATTCTCAAAGCACAACAACCAATCGAGATTTAAATGATTCTATGAACCCAAAAAGAAGGCACTAAACAAAGGAAAATGACAACTAGAAGGTTGGCTTTGTCTCTTCATCAGTCGGTACAAAATGCCAAAACTTGATGACCCTATTTGTAGTAGTAGTCTTGTTCTTGTTCCTGTTTCTGCTCCTGTTCTTGATCCTGTTTCTGTTCTTGTTCTTGTTCCTGTTTCTGCTCCTGTTCTTGTTCCTGTTTCTGTTGTAGTTGTTTTGTTTTCAACCTTCCTCCAACTTTGGGAGAATTCTTACTCTTCCTTCCCCATCAGACCATCTGTCCTAATTCCCCCATCCATCCTTCTTTTTCCACTAATTCCTTACCTTTTCTCTCTTTTTGCCATTATCAGTTGGACCAACTGATAAACAAATCTCACCCAAAATCAAGACAACTCTATTCCAATTCGATCGCGGATGTGGAATGTTGTCTATTGTTATATGACCTTTCGAGCATTTACAATAAAATGCAACGAGATCTAAGATTTTGTATAAGCGATAAGGTGAATGATCTTGCTTTTAGAAAATTGTTCTTGATTGAAGAAGGAAGCGAGATTATTTGTTTGAATCTTGTTGTCCTTTTAGTTGGTTATGAGGGGCGTGCCTACTTTCTACTTTCCTACACTATAGAGTTGGGTATGTGGTTTTTCATCTTCTTGATTTTAGTTTTTTTTGCTCAAGGCTACAGATTCCCAAAATGGTTTAGAACTCTAAAAATCGATCATTGTGTTTATTCTACTATCAAAGCTACAAACTACGATAGACTGTGATTTTAGTGGTAGGATTTGGGAGTACGATACATTTCCTTTTCAAATTTGTATACATTATTATATAAATATAATAGTATTTCAAAATAACTTTGGAGTCATTTCATAATGATGTCCAATGTTGAAATTATAGCAAAAAAAATGTTAAATGAATTAGTGATACTTTCTTTAGGTAAAGTTATCAAGCAATATAATATAGAGAGGAAAATCCTTGGAATCAGATCATTCATATCTTATAGGTTATAGGGGCATGTTATTTGGTCTCCAATTATTTTCCTCTTTAAATTCTAAATAATTTTCAAACACTCAACAAACATAAAAGTAATTTTGCCTTTTTCTAACACATACCACGTTAGAATGACACCAGTTTATTGAGATCTACCCTAAATAGATTAAAAACTTTTTTTTTTACATGAAATGAAAGAATATATTAATTAAAAGAGAACATGCAAAAAAAAAAAAAAAAGGAGATTGAGATATCCCCACACGACTCAAGGGTTACAAAAGGACTTCCAATTACCTAAATAGGATTAAAAAACTTAATTTAAAACAAAATGAGTAACTATGAACCTCCCAACCCGCCAAAATTTTATGGAGAAGTAATACTCCAGACGCATCGTAATTCTCCAAAATTGGAGAATAGAGTTGATATGAGAATGAAATGAAAATGACATCATCTCTGGTCTCGTCCTTCAATGTTATCCCTCGACTATCAATATATATGTATTTTTCCATGTAATGGTAGAGATTCAAACTTCCAACCTTCTTAGTTGAGAATATATGTTTTAACCCCAATTGAACTATGCTTAGATACGGTTGACTATCGATATGTATCGATATGTATAGTGTTGAAATTAGGGTTTAAGAGGGTGGATTGGGAGGTGGGCCAATGGAGTGAATGAGTGGGAGAATGTAAAAATAAAAAAGGGGAAGAGAGAGAGAGAGAGAGAGAGGGTTCTACGAATTGGAATATGATAATAGGCTGTCTGATAAGACAATAATTGTCCCAAAATTTAAGCAGTAAAATGTGAGATTGCAATGAAATAGGGTTAAAGGTTTTGTTGTAAAAGAGAGAAAAAAAAAGGAAGATAACAAGTTTCCACGTTTGGATGTCACCCAACAGCAAAACACCTCTTTCCTCATTTCAATCAAACAATGTTATATAATTCTGTCCTATCACCACTCTTTTAGATTCCCAATTTTCCCCTTTATTATTTCTCAGTATCCTAACTTGCAACCTTTTTTTTTTTCTCTTATTCTTTTTAATCCAATCTTTCATTTCAATTCATTGATGTGTGACATCTTACCTTGGTATTAACACATTGGGGTAAGAAAAAAAAATTGGGATCTTTTGAATTCAAATTTAATTTAAACGGGTCTCTTTCATTTTGAGCCATAAGTGAAATATAAAGCGTCTAGACGATATGTTACTTTGGAATATGTTCTTTAGGGTATTCAAGAAATTCAGTGATCCAAATCAATCCAACCTTAATAATATGGATCTAATTGGGTTATGAACTTTTTTTGTGTTAGTTTAGATATTCAAACTCAATTACTTCAAAAATATTTCATTATATTGTTGGATATTAGATTGAATGTGCGTTTGGTATGACTTTTAAACTGTTTATGGATTAAAAAAAGAAAATTCAAAATTAAACTTATTTAGTTAAAATTTCAGATATTGCTTTTACCTAATTAAA
>JAOANK020000013.1:5508022-5521065 GCA_026257165.2 Telfairia occidentalis
TTGACCGTTGAGCTATATGCTCAGTTTGGCGACATACGAATATTGCTATATATGTGTATATATATGTATATATATGTATGTATGTATATATATATGTATGTATGTATGTTTGTATGTATGTATGTATATATATATATATATATATCCTATAGCACATACATAAACCAACTAGGTAAAATAAATCATTATTGAACCAACCAAATTGAAATTATTCCAAACCAACCGATTGTTTTCCTTTTTAAAATTTATGACATATAAATAACAATTTTTTTTTTTTTTTGAGTTTAACGACATGTGAGAATAGAAGATTCGAACTCATGACCTTTTGATCAGATTGATACGTCCAATTAAGCTATCATCGGTTGAGCATATAAATAACAAAATTTACCTGTAAAAAATGTTTCTGATAACAAATCACTTTGACGTAAAAATATAATGTTTTCCCAAAAGCACTCTTACTTTTGACTTTTTCAAAAAAACGTACACTACACTTCTATGTTACTCCCAAACCACCAGCTGATGTGCTCTCGATATTTTGGATCTGAAATCTATATTATTCTTAGTAACCCAAATATATATATAATTTTGTTAGTTAAGGTACAGAAATGGGAAGAGTTGGAGATTTCCTTATCTACTTTAGGGAGTGAGATTTTAGATCACATATGGATGAAAATTAATCAGAGGGTCAAGAATTGTTGTGGGGAAGATTTGTTAGATCAGAGGGGTATGATTGAAGGATCATATAATATATATAACATATAGTTTTTTTTTTCTCTTTTTCCAATTGATATAATGTATATAACATATAGTTTCTTTTCTTTTCTTTTCTTTTTTTAACTTCAACTAATTAGACTAAAGAGGGATATCTTGGGGGTGGGACCATGGTAAGATTGGTTGGCCATCATCTCCATCACTTTTGACGTACGTGCATCCTCTCCTTTCAAATTATGCCTCTTAAAGAATTCAATCCAAATATCACCTCAAAAAGCCCACAACTTCCCCCCCTTTTTTTTTTCTCTCTCTTTTCTTTTCTTAATTATTAAATTTCTTTTGCAATTTAAGTATTTTTATTGCCTCTTTTTGTAATATTCCTATATTGTGTATGTATATGTCTTGTCACCATCATTCTCTTTTCTGTAGTAATAGAATTATCTATTACTATCTCTATCTATATCTGTATATATATGTTTGTGGGTTTGGTCATTAGGTTAATGAATTATTTTTTAAAGAAAAAACGAATACTAGGATTAATGAGAAAAGTCATCTTATCTATAGAAATAATGAAACTATGGGAGAGAGAGAACTATACCTATAAAGAGTAGCTAGGGCTTCCGCACACTATGACAATTTGTGAGAAATAGTTTTTTTTTTTTTTTAAGTTCAACAATATATAAGAGTAAAAATTTAAACTTCAGATATTTTAGTCGGTGATATATGTCTTAACCAGTTGAACTATATTCAAGTTGGCTTGAGATCGACGACAGAATTATATAATGTACAAATACATATATATAACATTATTTGAAGGTACAAACTTTGTGTGTGTTAAAGCCAAGGTGGGTAGCTAGGGTTTCTACGATGACAAATTATATTCCCATATCTAGATTGACAAGGACAGCTCAAATAGAAAACATAGGATCTTAAGATATATCCTATTTGAATCAAATATATGGATCTACTCGACTTTTCCCACATAATATAAGTCATGACTCAAGCATAAACACATTGGACATGAACCACACACAATTAAATTTACTATAATCTATATATATATATATAATTTACCCACTAATTTGAAATTGGCAACGGTGTAATAACAATACTAACTATACCCTAATTTAAATTAAAGGCCAAAGTGATAAGGTTTCTCTTGACAAAGCCCTCTTCAGCTTATTGTGAACTTCTAGAGAAAACGTATAGTTAATTATTTCCAAGTACTATTATAAAAAGAAAAAAAAATCTTTTTTTTTTAATTAAATAATAATAAATTAAAGATGGAAAAAAACGAAAGAGAAAAAAGAAAGAAAGAAAGAAAGAAAGAAAAAGTTGAAGAGAGAAAGCAACTGATATGGCCCATAACGCGTCTTCTCAGTAGCCCATGATGTGAATTTGATTCATTTTTTTCATCTTCCTCTAATTCCACTCTCCATTCTCTCCTATTCCTTTCACCTCTCATTTCTCTCTCTTTCTACTTGATATTATTATAATTATAGTTTTTGCTTCTTCTTTTATATAATCAATCAACTCTCTCTAGCTATAGTATTTCGTCCTTTGAGTGTGAACCAAGCTGCTGGAACAATACCATGTCTGCAGGTGCAGCTGATCAAAGGGGCAAAGAGTATGCTGAAGGATCGTCGAGCTCGCCGCAACCGACGACCCCGAGTCGCTACGAGTCTCAAAAAAGGCGAGATTGGAACACTTTTGGGCAATACTTGAAGAATCAAAGACCTCCAGTTCCACTGTCCCAATGCAACTTCAACCATGTCTTGGAGTTCCTAAGATACCTAGATCAGTTTGGAAAGACAAAGGTTCATGTTGGAGGTTGTATGTTTTACGGGCAGCCGGAGCCGCCTGCCCCTTGCACCTGCCCTCTCAAGCAAGCTTGGGGCAGCCTAGACGCTCTGATAGGACGATTGAGAGCTGCGTATGAAGAGAACGGAGGATCCACAGAAACAAACCCTTTTGCGAGCGGTGCCATCAGGGTTTATCTTAGGGAGGTCAGGGAGTGTCAAGCTAAAGCTAGAGGAATCCCTTATAAAAAGAAGAAAAAGAAGAACCCAAATCAAAATAAGGGAACCAATAATGAAGAATCAACTAGTACTTCAGGAGGGATGCACTTTTCAACTCCTTAGTTTTAAAGCTGAATTTGGATTGATCATCACAAAAATATGGTAATTATTCATTCAATTATGTGTTCTACTTCTCCATTATTTTTGCATTAATTAATTCTTTTTCACTATCTTATCGAATTTTCTTTTTCTTTACCAAACACAATCACAATCCAACAAACCCTAAATGGAACACATTAATTTGTAGAAATTTTAAAATTTTGATGGGTTAATTAAGAGGTAAGAATTCGACTTAAACTAGAAAGAGACGTAGTGTGAAAAATTAAACCTTACAACAATCAAGCTAATTGCCAATTCATTAAACTTACCAATAAATCAACTCTAATCAAATTTTACCATATATATTTTATATGAACTTACCGCCCAAGTGCTAAAATTAATGCTAATTTTTCTTCTAATTAAACAAAAACAAAGATCAACACTGTAAACACATGAAAGTGGAAATATATTTTTCTGTAAAGATTTGTTTTTAAATTTGGTTTATGCACACATGTCATAATATATATATATTAATGGAATTTATGATACTTAATATATTTTAAAAATAATTTCATATAATAACTTAATTGTCTTCCTCCTCTCGAACCCCATCCATAAAATGGTGATTAATGGTGATTGCCATTGCTAGATTAAGATCCATGGATCCATCTCTTACAAGTTACAACAAAACCTTCATTAAAAATACTTTAAAATGAAAAATTACAAAACAAAATACAGAGATCATATAAAAAAAAATATAATCAATCATCCCACTTCTCAACCGTACAGATTCCCACTTCAGAAGAGCGACCCAAAAAACACACCCAAAAAAAAAAGTACTGCGTTTTCAGTGAATTATTTAGACAATTCATTGCAGTTTTAAATTTCTAAATTTATAGAGTTCTTTTAAGATTCTCTCTATGTAGATAGTGCACTGATTAATGGTCATGTCAGATATATGTGATTCACTTTTTATCATATCAATTTATATATATATATATATATATAAAGTTTCTTTTTTTATATATAAAAAAGAAGTGGGGTTGGAAAATTTTTAAAACCCGAATGAAAACTTTTGATCATTAACTGAATTTTATTCGTTCAATTATCATGAACGAATGAAATGATTGAAAACAAAGTCATTAAATTAAGTGTTTAAGGTTTGTTAATTGCAAATTCTTTAGGACTAATTGCCCCAAATTTTGAAAGTTTTGTTTTTTACATGCTTTTTAGCGTTTTTTTAATCCACCTCAAATTTGATTAATTTATTTATTACACCAATGAAGTAGAAAACTCATCATTCTCAATAGAATCTCTCGAGTGCAGTGCAAGGGAGAGAGACCCATTTGGTCATTAAAATATTAGTTGCTTTTGAATTTCTAAAACAATAATAATAATATTTTTTTTTTTAAAAAAAAGAAACTTTCATATGGGGACTCCTTAAGCCCACCACCGACTGCTTATTTTTGGTGTTGAGTTGCAGAAAATCTATGGTAAAGGGCATATTTTTTATGCTCTCAAGCTGCATTTTTTTTTTTTGAGCTTCTTTTTGTAGATTCGGTGGTTGTCTGAAGTTGGATTTATGTGGGGCAGTAAATTTTCGTTCTCCCATTTCATCAAACACATGGTGTATTGATTGGATTCCATGTCTGAAAAAAGTCATTAGTTTGTAAGAAACAGTGATTTTTTTTTTCCTTTTTTCTTTTAATTTCATGTTGGGAGTGAGAAAAGGCTCGTACTTTGTGCTACCCATTTACCTCATTATTCTGTTTAATTTTAAGACAAGGGTTTTTTTTTTGCCCTAAAGTCTCACATGTTCTTGTCGGCTCCTGGGGAAGTCCATTTTTTAAAAAAAAAAAAAAAAAAACTATCTAATTTTTGTGTAGATATTTGGAAAGAAAAAATACCCCTTGGATGAAGTGAAATTTAAATTCGTTGTTCCCAATTACACTTGTTTTTTGGACGTGCAAGTTTCCTTTTATTGCATATGTATTTTGTATATTCATTGGGAAACTTCAATTTTCACAAGACATTCTTGGCTATCTCTCCCCCTCTTAATTAGCTTCAATTACCAAGGATGCAATTTGTCCCTAAAAATCTTAATTAAATATATATTATGGGTTGGAATTTTATTTTTCAAATGAATTATATATGCCTTCTCTCTTCCTCTCTTCCTCCTCCCTTCTTGTAGCTTCAACTCTAAACAATTGGGTCTCCCTCTCTATTTTTCAACCTATTTTTGCATATTTTTTTAGGGTGAATGCAATAAAATCCTACTAAGTGGGATTTGGTATTAGAAAAGAGGAATCTTTATGTAGAATTATATGAGTGATTGAAATATTCACGGTTCTTGTTATATATGTGTTATATGTTTGTATTGGTTATTATCATTGAAACGTTGTATGATTGTATTGATTGTTATGATTGATAGTGTGTACTTTGAACTTTTATTATAGTAGAGGTTTCTCCCTTATTTATGATTTTTGTTTCGAAAAAATCTAGTGCTTTGTATATTTTCGTAAAAAGCTTTTGTTACATTATATTATAGTCAAATCCAAAAACTTAGCTATTAAATTTTAACTCTATTAAGAGATTGAAATATTTATTGAAGTTTGAATATGTAAATCCTAGCCAAGATATAATTTATATAACTTCCAAATTTTCTCTCTTCCTATCAGTAGTTGTTCTTCATTTCTCTCTCTTTCTAACACATTGAAAACCTCAAACAAAAACCATTAAATTTGCATTATTCTTTGGCCTTCCATATTTCGATTCAAATACTTGTAAAAATTCTCCCATTGCACTTTCCATATATCTTTGTTACCCCAAACTTTAAGCTAGTTTTTTAGGATTTCACAGCTTGTTAATTTTGTAACGTATAACCAAATGAGATTTAGAGCAATATTGTAATTCAACATTATTGTTTTACAACTCATATAATGTTGTCTTGGTCTTGGTATTTGAATGTTTGAATCAACTACTTAAAGTTTAATAATTCAAATTTTGAATATAATGCAGGGCCAAACGGTGGTGCAGCAAAAAGAATGAAACAAAACACAGAAAGAAGTGTCTCCTAGCTACCAAAAGCATAAATGTTTTGAAGGGCTGAAACTTTGACGTTGCTTATTCCTCTTTTCTCTCTCTACATATATATATGCAAATCACATTGGGAAAAACTATATTAAGTTTGTGTATACAACATATATATGCATATGCATCTCCTATTTTTTATTACATTTGTTGCATCTTCTTCATCCCTCTTCATTTGTTTAAGCTGTAAGATTTTATTATATATAATTTCATGAAATCCCAACTGTTGGACCAAATTTCTTACTTTTCTTTCGAGCTGAAAATCGCTATTAAATAACGCTTAATTCTTTCCTTATACATATCAACTTCAATAGTGGGCTAAACAATATTGAATGGTGATGTAGGCAGGAATTTTCGAGGAATACAAATAACCCTATGATTTGAGATAATTAGTGAATTACAACTCTATTGTACCATAATTAGTGCATTAGTCTTTGCAGCCTTAACGCTTTTTGCTGGTTGGTTTAATTATCACAAAGCTATACTCAGTTGATCAACTAGTTAGTTGAGACATTAGATTTCCCTTTTTTAAGGTTTCGAATGGCCACACTACCCCTTTGTTGATGGTTAAAAAGGAAAAAAGATGGATTTTGTTTAGTGGGTTTACATTTTTGGGGGAAAAGATTAAGGAATTAATGAAAATTTTAGGTTTTGTTGATCTTTCATTAGTTGAATGGTAACTATAAAGTAGCTAGATATGTATTAGCCATTAGGGTTTTGATCTGCAGTTTCTCATATAGTCTCTCTTTTACACACACACACACACACTAGTTTTTTAAGTTTTAAAAAAGTGCAGGGTTCTTTCTTTATAAAAATGAAATTACAATAATTTTAATTAAAAAAGAATTTATATTATCTTAATAGAAATTAAAATGCTTAGAGAACTAATATCATGCAAGGAGAACTCTAACAAATTAGACCTAGTATTAATTGATCTCATTTTAGGGTTACAAAGCTCGTATTTATGTATATTCAATTCTTCTCTGTAAAATTTTCTTGATTTGTATGAATTAATGCTATGATTTTTCGTACCAAAAGCAAAAGAAAACTCAATGCTTTTCAAGACTAGAGGAAATGTAAGCTAAGATCTATGCATGAATGGATTATTAAGACCAAAAGGGGAAAATCTAACCTGAAATAATGTAGTTATAGAGAGTGACCTGAAGTGAACTTTTGAACCAAAAAAAAAAATTTAATTGAAAGCAATTCTTAGTAAGTGTTCCTTTTAAAAGTACTTTAAACATTCTTTTACGTGTTTAATCTAGTTGTGCTAAAAAAAAAAAAAGGTAAATCTAGTATGGAATTAGTTATGGTGTAGTCTTAAAAATTTATTGAATATAGCTCAATTAGTTAAAATATACATCTTCAACCAAAAGGTAAAAAATTTGAATCCTCATTTTTACACGTTTCTAAATTTAAAAATAATAATAATAAGCCACACGCCATTAGTCATCGTTCTAAACCTGGAAAATACACCGCTTTTTCTATTTTTTTTTAGTTCAACAACATGTGGGGTGGAGGATTCGAACTCACGACCTTTTGATCGAGGAGATATGTTTTAACCAATTGAGCTATGCTCTATGTAAAAAATAGATCTCCTAAATTGGTCTATTAAACATCTTATAATGTAATTGATAATTAATATATGCTGCCCATATAGGAGTGATTGAAAATTAAGAATTATCAGTAACACCACCCATTGGGATACTTCAAGTTTACTGCTTGTAATTTAGTTACAATACCCATTATATTAACATATTCAATGGCATAGATCAGGCATAAAAAGATTTGTTAGAAAATTACATGCAATGTGAATGTGGACATTTCTCTATTTCCAATTTTAATCCTCAGTATTTATTTTTTCTAGATTTATGTTAAACTGCAGTTCAAAATAAAATATTTAGAGTTTTAACACACAAAGATAAACATGAATCTATACTCATAAAATCAAATATGTATCTAAATTAAACTTCCATCAATTTATGGACATTAAGAAACTCCCATGTGTATGACAAATTTTTAAAGAGCCATATTATACATGTAGTAATGGAGTTTTTTTTAGTTCAACAACGGCGGAGTTTAAAGAATCAAACCATCGACGTTTGTAATGATAATAAGTGTCTTATCCACTAAACTATGCTTAAATTGACCATCGTGGAGTTAGTTACTACTTTTTTTTTGCGGACATTGTGAATAATTTAACTAGATTTTAACAACCAAATAGTCCATGTGCATGGTTTGGTAGAGTGAGATATATGATTTTTTACCATTATTAATTTTATTGTTTATTTTACTACCAATAATAGCAAAGGGGATATTCTTTTTTCCATTTTAATTCTAAATTAAATATAAGGCAAGATCCATGCTTGAATTTAGATCAAAATCTTGAGAATTGGCCTAGTCAAAATTGTCACTTTATATAGTGGAATCAAGCAACTAGAAAGAAAAAGGGATCTTGATCCTCCTCAACCAAACACTCAAATTTGAATGGATTACTCTCTAATTAATTGATAAGAATTACAAGATTCGTGAGTGTTTTGTATATAACTAAGGACTATAATTATATTATGCAATCAATAAGTTACTTTTAAAAAAAATATATATGTTAAAAAAGCAAATAATTATAGAAATAGCCAATGACTTGTAGAGTGAGTAAATCGGCTATTATAACGGTTGATATATTTACGTCAAATTTTCATTACTTAGAAATTATTAGGTTGTGGTAGTGGTAGGTAGTGGGTGGGATAGTTTTATTCTACTACTATAAAATGAAAAAAAAAAAAAAACCTTTGCTCCTTCAAATTTGAGATAAATTTTCTTTTGGGTTCCTAAATTTTAAAATCTTATACTTTTTCTACTAAAATTTCAATAATCTTACACATTTTTTTAGAATAAAATATCATAAATATGTGGTGAGATTCAAATCTTTACAATTATAGTAAATGTCTTATCTACTAAGTTATGTTAGATGAACCATTAAATTATGCTTAACTTGACACAACTATTGAATTGCTACATATATTTGGTGGTTACTTTACAATTCTATATCCAACATTTGACGGATTTTTAATTTGTTTCATCGTTCAAAAACAATTTTTGACAGAATCGGCTACATTTATTGACCTCTACGAATGCAAAAGATATTCAAATTTGAAAGAAAATTTTTTTAATTATAAACATTTGAGAGTTCTATGATTGGTATAGAATTCTGAAAAAAAAAATTGTACATTGAATCGTATACGTTTTTAACACAAAACTTCCTGCTTTGATGTCATATAAAACTATCACTATATCTGAATTCTGAACTGAAAAAAAAAAAAAGGAAATTCATCACTATACCTTACTGGAGTATATTTAATTGATCCAATACCATTCGATCAACCTTATTGAAAGGGATTTCGGAGAAAAGCCCCAACAAAAGCAATCGCATGCAATAAAGTAGAAAGTCAATAAACCAAGATTCTTCTTACATGAAAAGCAATTGAAATGGACGTAATAATGGAACCTGTGGAAAGGTGGAATTATAGTAAAGTTTGGACTCAGAACTGAAATGGTCTTCGTCTTACTTTTTATAGCAAAGAAACCATTGGAAGATCAAAACCAACAATTTTTTTAATCATATAACAATGGTTGGAAAAATCGACAAGAGTCCACAATTGGAGCCGAGAACATCAAAGTTGCACCTCTACCATGTTTTCTGTACACAAACAAAACAAAACGAAACTATATCAAGAAAGTGAGTACTCGCAGTCGAGCAAGCGTGAGAGAATCTCTTCGCAGCTTGGCCGATCACTTGGTTCTGCCCAACAATCTGCGATCGAGACGATATTAAATGATTAGTTCAATCAGAGCCTGACAAACAAGATAGGAAGAAGAACTATTTCAGGATTTCACGAATATGCCAATTTCCACGAATCATCAACCTGATATAAGCCTGCCAAGTGGACCTTCAGGAATCTCTAGGCGGGATCGTTCAGTGCCAACGGCATAAACTACCTGGATGCCAAGAGGGTACAGTGAATCTCTCACTAAATTCGAATAAACTGGAAGCACCAGCAGATACAATATAAGCTAACGGATAAAAATGTAATCTCATATCAGCATACCCTCTCCGGTGGAACACCCTCCCACGGTCTACTTAGCGTGCAGAGCTCCCACATAATCACTCCCAGGCTGAAAATATCACACTTTTCAGTGAAGGGTTCGTTTCGGAAGAGCTCAGGAGCCATCCATTCTGGAGTTCCTGCAGATGGTGACCCCCTTGCTGGTGCCTCTGTCAATATTCTTGAAAGTCCAAAATCACATATCTTGACGGTCCAATGCTTGTTCACTAGGCAATTTGCACTTTTTAGGTCCCGATGAGCTATTTTCATCCGATGTATGCACATCAAACCCCTTGACATCCAGCCAAAATTTCCGGTTAGTAAATGTATGATACTTTTCAGAGGGCATTTATTAGCAACTTTTGAGTAGTAAACTACCAAATGCATCTGGGAAAATAATAATCGCCATACACTCATCAAAATCTTATCTTTCTCCTTTCCCTTTAACTACTATATCATAATCCAGGACAAATCAGAACTCAGAAGCAAATCACTATCAGAAAATTCCAAACTTTGTTTTTTCTTTTTTTTTTTTTTTTTTGGCTAAATCACTCGTAATAATAATGGACGAGCAAAGAATAAATTAAACAATGAACTCCTAATCATTAAACCCTAATTCTCTAGGCATCAGCAATCTTAGACTCTTAGTCACTAACATTGCACAATTTCCTCTGGTTCCAAGGTTCCCTGCTGGGTCTAGTTTCATTATCCCTCCAACTTCTCAGCTTAAAAATTACCATGCAAATCAGCAAACACTTTTTTATATTTCTTAGTCAACTGTAAATCTACGCTAAATCTCACGTCACTTCAAACCTCATTTTGACTAAATAAAAAATAAAAATGGTGCATGAAGCCAGGGGAAAAAAAATCCATACACTAGGGTGAAAAGGAAGAGAGTATATAACATTTCGTGATCGAGCAAAACATACTTGCATATGTCACGCAACATCTTCAATCTCCTCCGCCAGCTAAGCTTTTTTTTCTGGCCACTCAAATGGATCAATGAATACAAGGAACCCATTTCCATGTATTCAGTGATCATTGATAAGCGTGGTGGCTTCGTGCATGCACCCAAAAATAAGATGACTGCAGCAAATATAAGCATCATTAGTCCAGTCAGACTTGAATTTTTAAAAACTATAACATACGAACAAAAAGGAAAAGAAATTAATCAGGGATTCATAAGGTATGCCATACATATCAGAACATGCAATCTTACACGAAGAAAATGCAGTAATGTTATAATTTCCTAATAGAAGGATAAGGATGTACCATTAGGATGTCGAAGACGACTAGCAAGAAACCCATGCAAAAATACAACGAGAATGGAGTAAGATAAATGACAGTCAATGGGGGAATAAATAAAAAAAATCCATGCGTCAAAGAAAGATACCTAAGAATTGATATCTCATTACAGAAGTCTTCAATGTTTTCAGGAGTTAGATCTTGCTCTAGGAAAACCTTGATTGCCACATCTGTTCCATTCCAAATGCCACGAAAAACTTCTCCAAAGAACCCTGAACACACAGCAAAGTTCCCTCAATGAAACATCTGATTAGGAAAAAAAAAATCCTTTGGCCAGAACTTTTCAAAGAATTTAATTGGAACATTGGCATCCTCTCAAATTTGGAATTGTAGCCAACAATATGCTTTAAAGTAAAAACATGCTCACCAATTCCAATACGGATTCCAACTGTCAGTTCTGAGTAATCAATGTTCCATTCTGGGTAAGGTAATAGTGGTTTGTCGTTCAAGGAGAAAGATTCAAGAACTTTAGTCCATTTTGAGGCTAATTCATCATGCACATATGCTGAGTGCCCACTTCTATCAGAGGTTTGACCCCTATACACATGTGGCGATGATGGTAATGATATTGCTCTTTGAGAACCCACTTGATCCTGAAAAGAAAATAAAGAACAAAGCCCTTCACTAACAAATTCAATTTTTTATTTAATTTAATTTTACCATTTAAGTGGCTCCAGAAAAGTGTCAAAACTCACATGCTTCATCATGATCACACAAAATGACGAGATAAAATTTTCATTACAAGAATGAAATTTAACCACACCACTCTAAAATTTCTCCCAGATGCATAAACCTTACCTTCTCCCCCACATGATTTATTCTCATCTTATTCTCCAAATCACTCAACCTTTCCTTTCTGGTTTACAAACACTTTTCTTTGGTAATAGTAAGAGTATGATAAGTTCTTACCCACTGGAATTCAACAAATGTTACTTTAAACTTTTAATGATGAAATGGTGAAGTTAAAGAAAAATTCTCATCAAGCCAGGAGATTTAAAGAGCTCCAGCCACTCTCCTAAAAGACAATACTGTAGTTATCTCCCTTGAACAGGGTACCTCCCTACTTAAAAATATTCTCTTCCATCACCTCAACTCAACCAACCAACCATAACATGATTTTTATGCAAGATCATTCTACCCTCACAATCCGTTTGATTCCTTCCCAGTATGCAAGCCCATAACCACCTCCTCACCCCTCCTTATGACGCATGTAGGTGCAATGGATAGAAGGTTCATCGTAATACAATCTAAATAAGCCACATTATCAGTTGTCACCTATACCTTAAAATGCCCCTATATTATTGTGCTAATTGGGTTCAAAATTAAAAATCATTATTAGACCTTCAACGATTAGTTTTAATCAAAATAAGCTTCACGCGTGGTAAAAGGCCTCAGAGCATTTAAGAACTCGAGATTTTTCATATACTAATTTTGAAATAGGTAGGTGGTCGTAACAGGTTTGGAACCTTGTCCGTAAGGGTTTTACCACTACGGCAGACACCAATTCTGCATCCATTATGCACCTGTATGGACTACACGGTTTCAAACTTGAAGAAAACAATAAAGACTGAAGGGTTTATTTTTATTATTTCTTGCTGAAATGAGATTATGATAAAATAAAAGATCGTTTGAATTAAAATGTACCTTGTATAAAAAATAAACATAATTACAAAGTACACTCGGCTTTTTCTTTAAACCTCCCACCAGACCACTCCCC